>JACWBX010000672.1:0-13856 GCA_014622435.1 Polypedilum pembai
ATATATTTCTTAAAAACTTTTACAAAAGCAATTTTAATTAAATTTATGAAGGATAAATTAATTCTTAACAATTTTTTCAAAAAATTTGGCAAAAAATTTTTTATTCAAAATTTAAATTTTTTGGTAAAACTTCTTCAAATTTTTAATATAAACTGATTTAGACGCTATGTCATTGAAAAAACACCTTTTTTGACCAGTTTTTCAAGCAGTCATGGTCACTTCTTAACAAAAATAGAAGTCGGGAAATTCCCGGGAATTTCTCGTTCCCGGCCTGCTTTTCCCGTTCCCGTTCCCGTTCCCGGAATTCTCAATTCCCGGGAAATTGTAAACCCCTACTTAAGATGATGAAGAATCTTAAGACCTTTTATTTGTTCAAATATAACAATTAATAAAATTTATTTTAAGTAATATATGCTGTACATGAAATGGTTTTTAGAATTATTAGTTATTAAAAGTAGTTTTACAAGTTAATATGATTTTTAGTGTTAGAAATATTTGTAATAAATAAATAAGTTAATAAGGATACATAGTTTTATAAGCTAAACGTCGAAATGCTTTTATGATATCACAAATAGCCATACATCGTTCCATGCTAGTTAATACATTGAATTCAGGTCTATTGAGTAAATCAAATCGATTCTTTGCAAACATGATTACAGGCAAAATATCATCATCTAGTGGATAATTTATAATCATTTGATTGGCACGACGTGAGTTCACATATTTTAAATCTTTAGCAGTGAATTTTGCAGTACAAGCAACACATTTGCAATCCTTGGTCAGAATGTTATTTTTACGTTCTTCAATACTTTTTGAATACCATGGACCTCTAAAAGAAATTTATTATTAAAAGATTATGTAAAAATCATTTCTTACTCACGCAAGTGATATAAACAATTCTTCTCCTGCTTTGATCGGCTTCTCAACATAAAAGACGCATTTGTTGTCAATGCAAACGTAGTTCACATTACGAGTACATGAAGATTTCATTGCAAAAGCAAAGTAACTGAAGAACGTACCATCATCTGCACATCCACAAGATGATGATGATAATGTATGAATATAAGTCAGTGAATTGCTGGATAACAAGTTATCAAGAGCAAATACACATTTCAAAGCATAATTTAGTCTATTTGTAAGTTCAGAATTTTTGAAATCATATGATGTAATTAAACATTTGTACTTGTCGTATTGAGATATTTTTGGATTACTGAAGTCAAAATCGAATAAATTAGTACTCTTTGGTTTCATATTTGCAAATAGTTCTTCGAATCCACCGAATGTTTCACACATTTTGTTGACATAAACACCTTTTTGATTATAAATCAGCTCTTGCGAAACAAAAGCATCAGCATACTTATAATATTCATTGCGGCATTCTTTAGAGCAGTACATATAATTGACTGTAGATAAATTTTATTCATTTAGTTACAACAAGTAAAATGAATATTTTTTTGACTTACCAGTTTTTAGGCAAGGTATCAAATTTAACATGTTTGTTTTAAAGCAATTTGCACAATGCATGTAATTTCCATCGTTATTTATTTGGAATAAATCGATGTCTTCGATCGCAATGATATCACCAGCTTTTAGATATCGCGTTGCATATATTCCTTTACTATATTCTCCTTTCTTCTTAGCCTTCAAACCCTCTATTATCCACGGGATCTTCTTGTTTGCGGGATAAGATAGTTTGAAGAAATTCCATACGTGATTTGCTTGATCTTTTTCTTTTTTATTGCCATTTTCAATAAACTTCAAACATTTTTCTTCTCGTTCCTTCAAATTTCGCAATTTTTCAGTAGGATAGCCACACTCACGTGCAAGTTTTATGTTATCAACACATTCTCGATATTTTTTCACTTGAAGATATGCAGCACTTCGATTTCCATAAGCAAGTGATAGAACTTCATTTGTTTTGGCATATGCAATAGCCATATTGTAATAAATAATTGCATTGTAAAAATCAGAGTTTACGTAAAACTCATTTCCTTCTACACGAAATTTATCAGATGTTGAATTATCTTTATGTTTTAGTTTAGTTAAAATACATTTATATTGTTCTTTTTGATTCATTTTGAAATAATAATTAACTTAATACAGAAATTAAACACACGAAAATAAAAATTACAACTGTGCGATGATTAAAAAATGTGAAACAACGTTCTTTAAATTTGAAAAAAGTTCGTTAAAATTTTTGCAATGTTAGAAATGTATTCAAAATTAAAATAACTCAAAATAGAACAATTAAAAGACTAATACTGATAAAAAAGTTAATTCTTTCTCTTCTCATGCGCTAAAAATTAATACCGTGTTATCTTTATTATAAGAGCAGGCTCTTATATTAGAAACAGACCAATTTTAAAAATTTACCGTATTTTTTCCCATAATAAATCAAAACAAATCTGTACAAAATTTTCTTATTCTCGAATATAAGAACTAGCTTTTATAATAGAGAGAGCACAGCAATACCAAGAAAAATTTCTTATCATTCTAATTGCTAAGCACAAAGAAAATTTAATTTAACTAATTTTCTTTTAGCTAATTAACCGCTAGAAAGATCTCAAGCATATGTATGTGAGCGATTCTAAAACTTTGTTGCTACTGAAATTTCTCATTCAAATTCTTGCATATTCTTATGGCTGAAGCTCTCAAAAGACGTCTTATGTGCAACAGTAAAGCATTTTCAATTTAATATGGAATTTTCTATAACATGCTCTATGTCTTTTGTTACATGAGAATGCATCCAAGTGTTATTGTTAGGCCTCATTTAATTAATTTGATAATGCAATTAACATTAGGTATTTTGAATATGAAATGTAAAGAATTTCTCACTGATTCAAAAACATTCTCAAATCGACCTCATTTCTATGAAATTGATTTCACATAGTTTAATATCATATGCTAATTTTCTCAACTCTTCTTAGTCTTCATCAGTTATTCAGTTTTAAATACTCGTGGGAGGGTTCATATTAAAGAATAATTTTAAATATTTAAAAAAGAAAATTTCTTTTTTCACTCAGTTTAATCTTTAGAGAATTGAAGCTTCCATTAAAAGTTAATACACTCTTTATACTTGTGCAAGAGAATGGGAAGTTCTCATAAAATTCAGGTGAATTTATATTGGGTTTTCTCCAACAGCGCGTTGTCGTCGTCATGATCCGCTTTTCAGGTTGAAGAAAGAAAAAGAAAAATTTATATTCACATAACATTCATTATCATAAAAATGCGGTGTAAAATTTCCAAGGACGGCTTCGACTGCCATCTTCTTATTAAATTGTTCTGTTTTAAAAATAACTTTTAAATTCCATATAGAAATTAATAAGATTCTGTCTGAGAAGAATAGAAATTATGTTGTACAATTGAAAGAGATTTCTAATGAAGTAGAAAATGCAAGCAACCTCAGAAGATAAATTATGCAAAATAAACTTTGAGGAATTTTATTAAGAGCATACCGAGAGAGAGAGAAGATGTAAAGTCTTTCGACCAATGAACTTTTAAATGTTAATGCAATGCAGTGATAAAATACAAAATCTATGCATAAGCTCCTTGAACTAAACTTTCAAATGCATGCATGCATTAAATTCTAATGATATTGCACAATAATAAAGAGAAAACTTAAACAAAAGAAGCTTCAAAGTTATTTCATTGAAAATCATTTAGAGAAAAAATAAACTTAACTCAGCAAAAATACATTGACAAAAAGCGTGTCATGTGCATGCATTTATGAAAACTTTTAACTTAAATATTTTTGTATATGAGAGAAAAAGTTTTTAGTGTTTTTTCATGGTTTGCAATTTGAATTTTAGTGTCATTTTATCAGTCGCACACGAGAGACAACACAGTTGTGTACTGAACTGCATATTTTATTGCCATAAGCAGCAGCAGTTGTTGTTATTGTTGTTATTTTATTCCTTCCGACTGTCTACTTATTTATCTCCCGCATAGCAAGCACCAGCAGTAGCAAGAATTGTATAAAATGTTACTAATTGCGTCATTAATTATGTGGACATCAATGCTCATGAGCATATTGGCAACAATACACAATGAGACGTACGCAAGATATCTATCAATGGAAGAGAAAATAATTAGTGACTTAGAACACTATATCGATTATCAGGAGAGTGTCTTACAAATGTTGCGCAAAAAACTTCTAACTTTTCAAGTTGAACATACGGAAGCACTTCGAAATAGCGATAAATATTTCTCGAATGAACTCAATAAATTTCTTTTTATCAAACGTCTCTCATCTGATATAAATTTAATGGCATTTTCAACTACGGTAGCAGCAAATAAATTTAAATCATTGATAAGCCACTATAGAAGTGAAAATCTGCTACCAACAGAAAATGATCTTCAAATATCATCATTAAAGATAGCACAGATGCAAAATGTACATAAATTACGAACTGATAAGATTGTTAAAGGAGGCTTTTTTGGTAGAAGTGAACAAAAGAGGTTGGTATTCAGTCTCAAGAGACAATCATTGTCTTTTGTTATTCCCTTAAATTGTGCAATTCATCATTTTATCTTTCTTCCCCTATAGACTCTCAACTGAGGATTGTTATCAAATTGGAAAGCAATTAAATTCGGCAAAAATGTATAGAGAGGCAATTGAATGGTTGAAAGAGGCACTCAAGCATTATAACGAATATTATGATTTGCATCAAGTGAACGATATTGAAATTTTGGAAGAACTCGCTATTAGTCTTGCTCTCAGCAATCAAGAACATCAGGCAAACGATGTTATTGGAAAAATATTGAAAATGGACTCAAATAATCAGATTTTGTCTCATATAAAGCACAAGGACAATAGAAATAGGCGGAACACAACGATAAGTGATTTATGTCGTCCAATGGAACAGCTATTGAGTTTTCTAACTTTCACATGTTTGACATAAGCTTGTTGAATGTTTGAATTATAGACAAAATAAATTCATGTGAGCATTCATCATCATTTAAGCTTTCTTTAACATTCAATAGAGATGAAGGAAAAGTTTTACTTCATTTAATCAAAAATAGAAAAGAGAAACTATGTAACCAGTATTAAGGATGTGATGGCATGTACAAAATATATGAAAAAAAAAAAGTTTTAAAAGAAAATAAATCAAGAATCTTATTTTCTTCTTTAAAAAGGAAGCTCTTTCGTCTAACTATAGTTACTGCTGTCGTCTTAAATTCATTTCTTATACTAAAGTGAATGTATATTCTTAATGTGGTTTGATGAGAAAGTTTTGAAAGCCATAAATCAATAAAATTTATTGAATTGGCTTGCTGTTGCAAAGAAATTGGTTTAACTCTATTTACAGTAACAAAAAGTTACCATAATAGCTTCTTCCTTCACTCTAACCACTCATACAAAATTCTCTTTTATCTATTTTCAACTTCGACAGATTCATCTATCTATATCTATCCATAGAAATCAAAATCCACTGAATCATCTAAAGAGTGAATTTTTCCTGTAAAGAAAAGAATGAAAAGATAAAAAAATACAGAAAAACTTTTACTTGGTATTGAAAAATTCTCATCATTGAGAAGAACCATTGAACGGAACATCATTGGAATCACATCACATTCAATGGCCAACTTCGTTTTTTTCTTTTCCTCCTTCTACTTACAAATACTAAAAAAATCGAATTTTATTGAAAAAACATTTTGTTAGCAAGCAGCAGAAGCAGTAGCAATAAGGATTCTGTGGGGAGGAGAGCAAAAAATAAATTGAGCGAAAATAAAACATGAAATTCTGGCTATAAGGCACGTAAATTACTCTCCTACAATTTGAACTTTGTGATTTTTATCATGATAATTTTTATTTACGCCAAATTGCCAGAAGCAAAGCAATTTTGTGTCGAAAAGCTAAAATTTAATTCATCGTGCACGACTGTTGAAAAATTGATGAATTTAATGTTTCATAACTTTATCTGTCGAGTGCATTTTTTGCTCGTAAAACTACAATAGCCACTGTTTGGATAAGGATCACAAATTGTTTGGTTTTTTTCTCTTTAATGTTTTTCCCATGCTCTCTCAAAATGATGTACTAGATTTTTTTCTTTTACTCTCTTTTTTCACTCTCTTAAATTAGAAAGAAGAAGAAGAAAATTAAATATATTGAAACATAAGTATTTTTCTGATTTAAAAATTTTTAAAGTTTAAAATATAATTTTTGAATTAAAAATCTTTGAATTTCAAAATTAATTATTTAACAATTTAACTTTTTAAAATTTTAATCTTTTCTTAGCTCAAAAAATTTAAAATTAAATTTTACAGCTAGTAAAAGTTTAAAAATATTGAACAACAAATTGAAATAAAAATTACGAATGTAGTACAAATTCCAAGATATATAGTTGACTGCTGTTTAAAACTACCAGTTGCTACCAACTGATATTAATTACCATGTAATTTATATTTCAAAATTTATTTATATGCTCAATACATACATATTAGTGTTTTAGCACTCAGCACTTTGTGTTTGTGTTTTAATGCTCAGCACTAAATATTTGAGTGTTTAAGTGCTCAACACTTATTTAGCATTTCAATGCTCAATTCATTTTTTGTGTGTTTCGATTCTAAACATTTAATATTTGTGTATTTTAATGCCCAATAGTTAGTATGCTTGCGTTAGTATGTGCAATTGTAAAATACTTTAGTAAAAGACAACCACAAGCATTAGTATAAAAATAAAAGTTATTTTTTTTTTAATTTATAAAATTTTAATTAACAATCGTTTTTAAATATTTTATATTTTAAATTATCAATATGTAACTTATTACAATAGTTTCTTTTTGCTATTAATATAAGCTCTCATAATTTTATACAATGATTATAGCTAACTAAAAAGTATAATACTTACTTTGTTCGTGCTACAACGTACTACATTTCATATTATTTATCATCTTTAGAAAAGAAATGAAGAATCCTTGCGTGCTTCCATTTAAAATGAAATAAATAAAGCAGTAGTAGATAGAGCTAGCTAGAGAAAGAGGTTTGTGAAGGAAAACAATAAATTATTTTGCCTTTAACATACTCAAGGCTAAGATATTTCGATTAATCAAATAAAATTGATGAAATATGAAAACAAAACGTTGTTCATGAAGTAAACAAATAAATTTCTGCTTGATTTTGTCATAATTAGTTGAAATCTTGATTATCAAAAATTTCTTAAAGCTTGTTTGAAAAACAAAATTAGAAATGAGCTTATCCTTGCTTTTTCTTTACCGCAATCCATCTCTTCACATTCATTTCATTTCTCGTTGTTTTGATTCAATTCATTTTGTTTTCTTTTTTCTGGCTGGTTGCTTGCACATATAACGATGACGTAAGGTAATTGAGCCACGATTCTTCTTCATTTATTGTCGTATGGGATTCTTTGTTGCCATTATAATATGACATTTTGTTCATTCTGTATGTACAAACAAAATATGAGTGATTCATTGTAACACAATATTTCTTTTTATGTTGTACATGAAAGTTCAGAGGAAGAAAGAGCAAGCGAGGAACAAAATATGTATATGGCAAATTGAGCTTGTTATGTTCAAACACTTTCAAATACCGGAAGTAAAGCAAAAAAAAGCAAACTGATTGAATTTTAATAGAAGAAAAAATTTGCCTTTTTTTCTTTCACTCACTCACTATGCCTTTTTTGATGGAAATAAAGAATTGCGTTTTATGATGTCTCACATAAAATTCAGAAAGCGAATGAAAATTTGTGAGTTTGAGAAAAAGGAGAGAAGAAAGAGAAGTGAAGAAGTTTTTTTTAAACTGCTTTTTCATCGACCATTTTTCGCTTTGCAAAGCTAACAAAAATGGACTGTTTTCTTTTTGCTGTGTTTTATTTGATAATCAGTGAGTGTGGGTAGGAAATGGAAAATAATATTTTTTTCCTCCTTCTGTTGTGTGTTCTGACTGACACGTTTTTAACAGCTTCTTTCTCTCTCTCTTTTTCACTCATTCACTCGTTCGTTCGTGCCCATCACTAGAGCAAAAGTTTATCTTTGAAAATTGGAATGTTTGTCTTTAAATTGTATGAGACCTTTTTCAATGATGCATTACAGAACTAAGAGTAGAAAATAAAGATGAATGAAGTTGACGAGAGTAAAAAGGTTCTGTTAAAGTAATTAGAAGATACAAGTCAATGATGAATTGGATTAATTTATACTTTTTCTTCTTTGGCTAACATCTTTTTCTCCCTTCTAAGAATAATTTATTTATTTCTTAACTAAAACTTTTATAATCACACACATTATTAAACTTTTATGGTAAAGTTAAAACCAAGAAAAAAAGTATGTTGAATTATTTATATCAAGTTCAGGCGTTAACAAACAAAAATAGAGAAAGTAATAAGGATTAAAAAAGAGAAACAAGTAGCTCTTTTTATTGCTTCTATTTGCTTCATGTTGTTCTTTTTGCTCCATTATAATCTTGTTTTGTTTCTACTGCTGGATTTATTGTCAAATTACAAGAAAAAAGCAACAAAGAGCAAAAAAGATCAAGATTAGAGAAAAATAAAACAAATGGAAGCAACTTGGAGCAATAAATTGCCCTTTGTTGCTTCTATTTGCACCAAGATACTCATGTTTGTTCCAAACTGTTCCAAGTTTCTCCTATTTGCTCCAATTTATTCCAACTAGCTCTTATTCGTTACAATTTGACCTTTCTTGAGTTTCCAAATTTGAATTTTGAGCTTAAATTTATTTTTAAAAAATTTAAATTAATTTTAAAAAACTAAAAACACACAAAAAAAGATTAAATTGGAGTAATTTAGAGCTCCATGTGTCTAGGGCTGTTATCAAATTTCATTTCTATTTTACTAGAAAATCACAAGCTAGTGTTGTTTTTAGGGCATAAACAGGCAGCAGGTAGAAAAGTGCGAATTTATCATTGATAATTGTCTGAGACATTTTGTTGTCACTTTTGCGTTCGAACGGAAAGGTTCGCATTAAATAGCAAATGGAAAACATAATCCATGATTAATATGCCTTAATTTCACCGATTATACCTTTTTCTCTCTCGTTCGCATCATACAATCAGTTTAAATTTTTTTTCTCTTTAAAGAAAATTTTTGTTTTAACCTTAAAGACATTTTATTAAATTCAAACAGTATCTATACAGCAGTCATAAAAAGAAAATTTCCATTTTTCATATTTTCTTTCTCCAAAAAATTTCCATAACAAAAACTCCTGTACCTAAAACATTGCCCAAAATCAAAATATAAAATGCCATTTCCAAATGCTGCAAATTAATTTTGACTCGAATCTCTTGATAGTGATGTCGACTTTTTAAAGCATGTTCAAGTTTGAAGTAAAATTTTGACTCTCGTTGCCATTTCACTGTCAGTCCCGATTGCATAAAGATGTTAATATGCCAATTTATAGGTTTTATGTAAATTGACCTTTTTGGTAAAAGATATGAAAGCGTATAACTTCTGAAAGAATAAAGAAGAAGAAGAAGGAAAAAAGTAGTATCATGTTTTTGGCTCTTTTGAGAGTTTAGAAAGAAAATATGAGAGTAAGGTTTTGGCTAAGAAGCGTAAGAAAGTAGATTTAATATTGATATCAGACAGAGGTGTTAAACTACTGAACTTTAGCCAGTAGCCAAAAGCTTTTTTTCTAAAAAAGAAGCCAGTGGTTACATTGGTCATTTGAATACTGTAGCCAAACGGCTAAAAACTACTGTAGAAAATAGCCAAAAGCTAAAAAGCAGATTTCTGGTGGTTTCAATCGACCGTTAAATAATTTCAAAAACTTTACTACGATTTTTCAAAAATATTAAAACTTGAAAAAGTCTGTTAACAAAACACTTAAATAATAACATTTAGTTAATTATTAATGTTCCTCGATATAACAGAGGGTATTTTATAAATGATATAAGCTTTATTTCTCATCATTTGAGCTTAAAACTTGAATTATTTTGATTTTAGTTTAATATTTATTTTCGAAAATTTCGAAAATTCAAATTTTTTTGAAAACACTTTTGAAATTTTTTTCAAACGGTCAAAATTTTGATTGAAACTACCAGGAGTAGATTCTATTTTTACAACTCTGATATCAGAAACAGCATAAAAAAAAGAGAAAAAAAAATGGCACCTGGGACATTGCTCTACTAAATGTAAATTGCTTATTCCATCTTCTCTCGGCACGAGTTTGTTATTTTCTGAATCATAGTTTGCATATCGCTCTAAAGCAGCTATATCTCCTCGTTTTACAATCCTTTCATTTAAAAAATCGTCGTTAGACACTCGCAAACGTTTCTTTAACTGTGAAACAGTTGATTCTTCTTTTCCATCACCAAAAATATCCGTGATGAGACCCGGATGTCGGACATGAATTTCCAATTTACTTTCGAGCAACTCATCCAATGTGTCAATATTTGGATAAGATTTTGGAGTCGTGTACACATCATACAATAAACCCTGCAACGAAGGAGCAAAAGGCAAATAAAAAAAATTGAAATGCTACGGCGGATAATAAAAAGCGAGAAGATAAAGATTGAATAAAATTACGATGATGAATAGAAACACAAACAGATTATTTCAGCATTTTTTCTTCTTCCTTTTTCTATCCCGTCATGATTGTGTCTTAACGTGTTTATATTCATGATGAAAAATTAAGAAGACTTTTTTAAATGCGCAAATGAAACTTTTTTCCATTCTTCCTTCATAGAAACTCTCACTTTATCATCTTTTCTATCACATTCCATTTCCTTTCGTGATCATAAATCAATCTGAATTTTTTCCAGACATAATATGAACCGAAAAACTCGACTATTCAAGCTACATGAGCTTGTATGAACTCGAGATGGGCATGAGGATAATTTATTTTTCAAATAAGAAATTCACACTTCACTCACTTATACCGGTATAAGTTCAAACATATCTATCTAAGGGTGATTCTTTAAATTTATTTCTGCAGAAGATATTTTGAAGAATTTAAATTTCTTGATCAACTTGATAATGAGCAATTCTTTAAATTTTTTTGTTTCAACTTTTTCTGAAATTTCTCTTTAATTAAAAGCTTATTTTTGCTGCAAAGAGTCTTAAAAGATGTATTTTCAGTCATAGTTTCATATTTAATCATTAAAATGACAATATAATGACTAAATTCCGAGAAATTACAAGTCTCAATGCATTGCCTATGCTGATAAATTCTTTGAGTTTGAGAATCAAAATATCTCGAGGAATTACAAGTTCAGTCATCATAATTTCGGTATTAGATGATTGCAATTTCTTTAAAGTTTGAAACTATGCAAGGATTCTCCAAATGAAACTGGCATTTAATCAGAAATTCGATTTTTATTGAATTTTTTCTGCATATTAACGCAACAGTTGTTTTGTTAAATGTAAACAAAAAAGTTTTTCATAAAATTTCAAATTTAAAGCCATTTATACTGGTCGTATTTGACATAAATATAAAGAAAAAAGATGATAATGTATTTAATATTCACAAACACAAAGAAACAAAGAGAATTTAAGAAATTTACGAAACAAAAATGTAGGGTTCGGCCGTCGATACCGACTTCCGAAAAATTCTGCTATGAAAATTGTAGAGGGCGCTTGAAAACGTTCTAAGTCAAAAATTGATTTAAGCGTCCTCTATAACTGAATATTTAAACACTTAGGAGAAACAAGTGTACAAAATATTACAAAAAAGAACAAAATATTTGTAGTTGTTTAGCCTTGTTAAGCATAATTTGAGAATTTCTCTAATAAAATTGTTAAAACTTAAAAACATCTTCAAACGTGGCATAAACTTTAAAACAAACATTCAAAAGCTTTTAAAGAATCACCCATAGGCAAGAGATAGAGAGCAAGAGAGTGATGATAATAATGACTCTTTGGCCCCAAATCAAGTTCATCATTATGAGTAAATTTACACCGTATTGGACAGAGGGAAAAAAAACATAAGAGGTCTAAGGGAAAAAGGTCTTCGGCTTCTTTTTTTCTGTTTTCTAGTTTACTTGCTTGTTTGCGATAGAAGGAAGAAGGAAAACCTTTTTTAGGTTTACTTTCATGTTATTATAAACTCTCTCTCTCTCTCTCTTGTATACAAATCGGTTAAAGGCAATGAAGTATGAGACAGATTCAAGATTAAATGATGCTCAACATATCATTTCGACTTTGATTGGTAATAAATGAAGAGTAAACAATTTTCTTACTGTAAATGCTCCCGTAAGTACTACGCTCCATATCAAACATAATGCGAGAAAGAAACGAATGTATGATGAATTGCTAAAGCCTTGTAAATGCGATACACCAAATATAATGGCAATTATGCGAAATGTGATATTTGTGTCATCTCGAATTTTCCTCCAAAGGTGACTAGCAAAATTTCCGTATTGAAATTCCTTTGGTACGCCATTTTTCGCATCTGAAATCATAAAAGCGAAACAAGTACAAGCACACACATACCTTTATGAGGACACGTTTTATGAGTATGTGATAAATAGGATGCGTGTGTTTGCCAAATTGGAGTGTTGTAACAGCAAAAAGTGCTTAAGGGAGCATGCAAGTAGAGTGGCTGCTTCAATTAAATATGATACTTACATTCAATTCCATCAATCAAAGTCAGCAAAATTGCGTGTGCGAGACAAATGCTGAGTATCGTAATTAAAATTAGAAGCCATAAAGATTTCGAAAACAGCGACAGAATGAGCTTGTTTGTTGGCACCTGTAAATGAAAAAGTTGAATGATTAAGTGAGTGCTAGAGCGACTTCTAAAAAATTTATAATATCTAAAGAGATTTATAAATACTCCAACTTGTTTTGAACTCATAGCAAATAGTCGTTTGTTCAGAAAGTAAATAAAAAATTTTCCATTCACAGTATGTCATCGTCTGTGTTGTGTGGAGAGCTTTTTTTTTTTAATTTTTCATTATTTCATTAAAACTTTCCTTCATTATTCTCATTTTTGGCTTGTAAATTGCCAAATAAGGGACTTTTATTGCTCTCAAGAGTTTAACATTATGCTTTGTATCCCACTACCATTGCCACCCTCTTTTTTTTCCTTTTTTTTTGCTCACCGTATGGCACAAAATTAAAAAAAAGAAACAAAAAATTGTTCAAAGGATTTTGCTGGAGCGCATTTTAAAGAACAAAAAGACAGAAATTAAATGCATTTCTAAAATTGAATGTTTTTAAATAAAGTGAAAGAAAAACATTGAAACCCTAAATAATAATACTTGTAAAACTTTTTCCTCTCTTTTTTTGACTCTGAATTTGTTCCCATAGTGTTGTTACGCAAGGAAAGATTTTTTAAAAAGAAATAATAGAATATTTCTAATGGGAAAGAAATTTTAATGAAAGAATTTTTAAATTTCGTTATTTCTTCGATTTTTGTCAGAATTATTTTTCCCCAGGAAGAAAATGGCTCTAACGGAAAATTCAAAAAAGAAAGAAGCAAAAAGTGATGAAAAGAAGCAAAAAACTAATAAGCAAAAGAAAGGTTTCTAAAATTTCCAATTTCTCTTTTATTTGATAAGGAAAACATCTTATTTCACTAAAAATGTCAATTATAAACAGTACTGGAGCAATTCTACTACAACAGAAGTTTAGTATTTGACATAAAAAGTTTTTGCATCGAAAATTTTGTTTGTAAGCAATGACGAAAAAGAGCATTAGAAGAAAATTCTTTGGTCAGAGCGAGGGGGTGACAGCTTCGAAGAAAAATTTAAATTTTTTCTCCCTTTTTTCCGTTTTTCTACACTTTTCTACACTTTCTACACTTTTATTTTTGTTTATTTTATAAATATTTCATGATTTACGAAGATTTGAGTTCTCAAACTTTGAGTATAGACTTAAAAAATTGGCAAAAACAATCTAAATAGGTCTAAGAAACCTAATTCAAGAAAATTTAAGAAATTTT
>JACWBX010000673.1:9942-27516 GCA_014622435.1 Polypedilum pembai
AAATATATTTTTGTCAATTTTTCAAAAGAAAAATTGTTAACTTTATCTAAAAATGCTTATTAAAAAATTTTGAAATCAACTTAATTTAAATAAAATTTGTCAAAAAATGTTCACCCCTTGTATTTTATCAATTATGAGAAAACTAGGGTTCGGAATTATGCAGATAAGAAGAAGAAGTATGCGCATAATTTTCTTCTTCTTATTGATTTTTCCATACAAAAAAAAATTCCATACAAAAGAAAATTATGCGCATACTTCTTCTTCTTATCTGCATAATTCCGAACCCTAGAGAAAACTAATTGTAACTGAACACTTTGTAATAGATCCTTTAAAAGATAATATTTTATAATTTTTTTCAGATAGAAATAAAAGCACGCAAGTATATAAAAGAAAAATGCAAAAATTTTTATAAAAAGTTAAGCAAGTCATTTTCACATAAAAAAGAATTTTATTAGTGAATATTTCACAAGCAATGGCAGCAGCAGTAGCAGTAGAATAAGACATAATAGACGTGAATGTGTAATACACTCTCTTTCATAAAAATAGCTCAGCACAATCACTTGACACTCTACATCATTCTCATTCACTCAATTCACATCACTATCAATATGAAATATTATTTTATAAATGATTCGCTCTCTTCGTCTATGTTGTTGTTGTTGTCATCGCTTGTTGGATAATAGCAATAATAGATTTATTGTTCGTAATATATTTTTTTTTGTAGAGGATAAAGAGATCCTTTATAAGTGAGAGACGAGACAAGATTCTCTTTTACTTTTTTTGGATTATTTTCCTTTTGTGAGATTTTCTTCGCGCGAGAGTAAGAGAAAGAGAGAAGAAAGAAAAATCTTATAAGGAAGATGGATATATCAAAAAAAGTAAAAGAAAAAACGAAGCGAGTAGTACAGAAGAAGAGAAAAAAGCAGTTTCAGCAAAAGGAAAGCAAAGGAAAAAGAGAATTTCATGGAAATCGATATTTTTCCACTTTTGCTGCTCCCCCTCATTCACAAAACATAACATAACATGGCATATATAGGGCGTTTTTCCACCATTCATCCATCGGTGGAATTTTTCCTCAACTATTTTTATTTTATTATTGAGTGAATGAAGCAAGAGTCAAATGTGGAACAATCAAAATTTAAGACTCTCTGCATAAGCATATTTTTTTTGTGTAGTGTGTGCTTGAGTCACATCGCGTTGAAAATTTCTTTTTTACTGCTTTCCTTTTGCCGAAGCACATTTTTTCTTTACTTTTCGAAAAAAAGAAAAACGTGACAAGCTCCTTACAAAAATATTTTCTTCCTTTCAGCTGACTTTTTTTTTGCTACAGTTATATTGAAGTGATATAAATTTCTTAGTAAGGTCCACCAAAAAATACACACAATTTTTTTCGCTTCTCTTTCTTTCTTTCACCGCTAATGTGGTACACACAAATATTTCTTTTTTTCTTAATTTTTCTTTCCCTCCTATTTTAAATTTCTTTCTTTTTCAACAAAAAAATCTTTCATGAATTTTTGCCTTTATTTCACTTTAAATAGAAAGAAACGAAACCTTTTTGACATATATCTTTTTCTCTTTTTTCTTTCTTTTAAAATTTTTCTCTATTTTCACTCAAAAACCGCCCGCGAACGAACGTTACGATAACAATCTTCGACAGTTGGTCGCAAAAGACTAAAAAATTTTCATCGATTGAATTAACAATATATAAAAAAAGGTTACTCAGCACAATGTTTCATCAATGTGAACTTTTTACTCAATTTTACATGCTTGAGAGCGAGAGAGAATGTTTTAAGCGCGTCTTTCACGATGATTATTGAACACATTTGTTGATATTATTAATGATTAAATTATCTTTTCAACGGTTTTTATAAATTTAATGTTTTTTATTTTCAAAATAATTTTTTCCGTTAAATTTTAATAATTGTCATAAATTCTTAATTATAAATTCTTTAATTTAAAATTCAAAGTCACATGCAACAATGTTCAATGTTTTGTTTTGTTTGAATGTTTCAAATGTGAGAGAAATACTTCTCAACAAGTTATACAAACATTCTCTCTCTTTTCTCTCACAATTTTCACTTGCTCTCAAAAAATGTGTGTACTATTGTGACGGAGTAGGAAAAATTATTTTCACATCTGTTTCAAAGTTTTCCATTCAAGTCCCAAAGTCTCGTCTCGTAACACACACAATATACAAATAGCTATCTTTTTCTTTTTTTCTACACATTTTTTCAAAGGCAAGACATAAAAGATAATATAAATATAAGCGCGAGAAATGAGATTTTT
Organism: Polypedilum pembai; assembly: GCA_014622435.1. NCBI lineage: Eukaryota > Metazoa > Arthropoda > Insecta > Diptera > Chironomidae > Polypedilum > Polypedilum pembai. Next base: position 12,229 of record JACWBX010000673.1, read on the forward strand.
TTTTCTCCTTCTTTTTCGGCTTCTAAGCATATAAATTTGAGTCCACTATGAACGAATTTTTTTTTCTTTTTTTGTAAAATGAGATGTATAATGTTTTGTACTATTTATTGGAAGAAAATCCCGGCAACAATGAACGAAAAACGAGTTTTTTTCTATTTTTATATTTCCTTCTCATGAAACAGAAGAAAATTTATATATACACATTTTTTTAAAGTAGGGAAAAATTCGTAGAAGAAATTTCTCTCCTCTTCTATGCTGCTAACTTAGACGGACAGAAAAGATATAAAAAAGATGTGTATACACAAACGAGCTGACAATTAATCACGGGGCCAACGGTGAAATGGGACAACGATGAATGGCACGAGTGAATGAATAAGAATGTAGACTCAGATTGATATTATAGTAGGCTTAAATGTGTATCACGTGGTTTTTCTTGGAATTTATATCTAACTGCAATTGTTCTGCATTGCATAATCTTTTAGTATCTTATTTTGATGTCAAAAGGATTTTCCAAACTAAAAAAGTTCATTTTGACTTGAATAACAAACTTTTACATTGGAATTTTTCTTTTATTTAGACAACTTTGAAGGGTGAAAACAATGAAGTAAAACTTTAGCCCCCAAAAGATTTTAGTTTTACAATAGAGCAAGTTGAACAATTGAGGGAATTGATTTATTGTCATCGGACAGACTAAAGTGGATAAAATATTCAGATTCTCTCCTCTCTTCTGTCCCTAAATCATGCATGAACTCCATCTAAGAGTAATATAATGAATCGGAATGTTGGATAATGTGGTATGAGTGAAAAGAAAAGAAAAGTGAGAAAATGGCCCTTTTTCTAAAGAAAGTTGTATCTTGATAAATTAGAAGAAAATTAAATTTTTGCTGACCGACCACAGATGCCTATAGCATTGAAGTATTTCATTGACTTTTCCTTACGAAGATAAATCATGAAAATTATTTTCTATACATAGAAGAGATGGATGAAGAAATTCTTTCAAAAAGTTGTGGCTAATTTTATAAAAATCGCGCACTAAGAAAAACTTTTGCCTCATCTTCTCAATTCTATATTCATATGAAAAAATTCACAAAATGCAGAGGGAGAGAAGAAAAAAAAGTTTTCTTTGTTTTTGGTATATGAAGAAGAGCAAAAGAAAACACATTAGAAGAAGCATGCAGTGAGTGAGAATTGTCAAAAAAAACGAAAGTTGACAACTTTTTACCGTGATCATTATCTCTCCCTTTTTTTTTATCCATCTCAAGGCAAAAGAAAATCGCTCATTTTTTATTCCTTAAGAATCAACTTGTTTGTTTTCATTCGCTGTGTTGCCTTTGAGCGGGAACAACAAAAGAAAAACAAAAAGAAATAAACTTTTTCATTTTTTACTTTAATAAAAAAAGCACACAAGAGAAATGTTTTGTAGGTAGAAATAAATTGTTTAGAATTGTATGTCTAAATATTACAGAAATTTTCTTCATGTAAATTGTAAATTTCATTTGTTTACATTTTTAAATTGACTTTTAATGTTGAAATCAAAGAGTTTAAGATATTTTTACAACTATCAGCCAATTATTAGATAATTCAAAAGAATGTGCAAAATAAAATTATTCAATGAAGATGAACAAGTCACAAACTAATAGTCCATAACGAAATCTCATCTGTGTGAATTGTAAACTTTGCTTTTTAACTAATTTTATCCAACATCGACACATGTGCATCTTTGAGTACGCGAGAGCTTGTAAGAAAAACTTTTATTTCGGCTTTTATTTATGCATGTGAAAAACTATGAGTGTATAAACACATAGAGAAGAAAATTGTAAAGTCTTCAAAAATAATTTTCATTACAGAGAGATTAAATTAAATAATCAAGCAAGTAAAGTAAATGCCGCAAAATTGAGGAAGCGACTAAAACAAGGTTTTTGTAGCGTCTCATCAGTTTATGAATTTTTCCTATTACGTTATAACATAAAAAGAATTTAGTTGAAATTTCATTATCTTGAAATTTTTTTGCAAATTATTTACCGTATTTTTTAACAAGATTCAGAAATTTTAATGCAGTTTTTGTAATGAAATAAAGTGTCATCTCTTTCACTTTGTTAGACATAATAATTTAGATTTATGCTACAAAATTAGATTATGAATTTACTTTCACTAGCTAAAGAATTGTATGAGTTTGTAAAACTAGAATGTATTTTATAGATTTTGGCTATCGGCTACAGATCAGTAGTTTAACAACTCTGAGTTTATTAATTCAAATTAAAAAATTTTATTCCTAATACTTAAACAGCGGTAAAATATCACAATTTTGTATTTTATTAACATTCTTTAACTTTTTTTTGATATTCATGACTATCTGTTAAGGTCACTAAAGTTAAGTATGTGAAAGCTTATTATAAGTTAATAAATGTAGAGATAAAAATTCATTCATTCACTTTTCACTCATTTCACGAGAGTAAATTGGCGTTTAATTACTCAAAAATTCATGAATGTGAAAAGAGTGTGAAAGCAACTTTTCATCATGTTGTATTGCAAGGGATGTATCTTTTGTGAAAAATGATAAAAATATCTTTTTGTACGATGTAAAATAGTAATAATTTGATGATAGGAAATGATCTGTAGATTTTAATCTATCAACCATTATGATAATGATTTATTAAGTTCTTGAAAAATTTCTCCTTGATTTCAAAAATAGCGTAATGAAATTCATTGATAATTTAATAACAAATTTCATCCTTTCACAAAATATCACCATCAATTAACCATCCCTTCATCATTTCCTCAATCATTCTAGCAATTTCATTAAATTTTACCGCTCTTCATTAATTTACATTTTCATTACTTCAAGCATTATTTTCATGAATGAGTTTGTATGTGAATACAACAAAAAAAAATATTAAATCACTGAATTGCGATAAAAGGTCACTGTTGCAAAAAAAAAGTCATTGTAGAACTATAATTATATGTGTACAATTGCAAGTCCAAGTCGAAGGAGAAACCTGTCAAACCTGTAGAAGAGCTCACGAAACACCTTTCAGATTCAGATTCCCTTCATTGTTTCCTTTTTCGAGTGGATGGCTGATTGATACTCGTGATGGCAGCAAGGTGAGTGCTGTTTGCTTTACATTATCCCATAAATAACGCACTCAATGCAGTTCACTGACTCTCGAGCACATCATAATGAGGCATAGCGCTTTTACAGTCTATTGCAAACTCTTTTTTCCGGTTTGTCTGGCGATCATATTTTTATTCCTCTCCATGGCAAAAGCAAAAATCTATTTCTAGCACTAGAGCATGTGCTGTTGATGACTTTTGGCATTAAATTACGATGCACCTTTTGCACATTCTCTGTCATATGCAGCTGTGAGATTTTTCATAAATATAAACAGAAATTTATTTATAAATAAACATGAAATGTTGGTCAGAATGGAAAACATTCAATAAATGCCTGAAATTCACTTTCACTAGCATGGAAAATTGCTTGTAATCCTCCCAAGTCATCAAATCATGAATATGAATGGGAATTGTCAGACAGATAATGCTGTAAGGCAAAAAGCATGAAATGTGAGCACATTGATTATGTATAGATGACCGACCGTTCTTTAAAGCGAGTCACACAAACAAAATTTTATCTTATAGTAACCGTCAATGAACGGAATGAGACAAGCAAATATTGTAATTTTTCTGCTTAGTATGTATGATATGATAAATGTGATGTCGTCGTCATGCTGCTTTAAACGCATAAAAATTGCTTCATTCTTCATCGTTTCTTGCCCTCAAGCAACTCGACACAAGGAATCGTCATCTCCATTAAAAAAGAGAGGAGAGATTTGATATCTTGTACAAATAAGCTCGAATTCTAGATCGAAATTAACTTGCTCAACAGATTACCAATTAAGTGCGCTTGGTACTCATAAATCATGGCACAGAGAGTCATTTTTGCTTTACAACTCTCCACTCATAAATACTTCCATGTACGGCTATAATTGCCAAGTTATTCTTGTAACTTGTCAATCCTTGTAATCATGCATTTATCACCATCAAGATATATAAAATGTTGGAATAAATAATGAAATTGAAGGGAAGTAGAAATAGTAAGAGCAAAAGAAGAGAGAAACAGACGGGAAAAACGGCCGTTAGTGATAGTTAAGTTAATGATTAAAATTCAATTGATTCAAGCTCTGAATAATTGCAAGAGAATATAAAGAAAAAACAAAAGTGAATAATGAAGATGAATTGTCGATAACAGAACGTAATTTGTTTGTTTGTTGATGCAAAAAATTGTGATTATGATGCTGTTGGTGATAGAGAAATAACAACTATAATTTTTCAATTTTTGAAAACAAACAAAAGAGTAAAACTTGCTTTAATATAAATACAAAAAGATTTATTTTCAATTCAGAAGATTGTCAAAGCAAACATGAAATGAAAATCCCCTTAATTTTCCACATACAAGTTGGCAAGCCGCACTATCAATAATATCTAAATGCTCTCAAGCTCATAAAAATGCAAAAAAAATTCATTTTCAAATATATTGCAGAGAGGAAATTAGAAAATTTCTGCTTTTGTGGTTTCACTCATGACAATTTCATTCGAACAAGAGAGAGATAGAGAGAAAGCTTTTATGTGTGAGAGTCAAATAGACAAATAGCATATGAATAACTTGTTGCATTCACACAAAAAGTGAACATTAGATAGGATGTTCTATTATCATGATAATTTATTCAAAATAAGAAGTTTTTTTTGGTACAAATCTAGAGCACTTTATAGTTAAAGATTTCTATTTAAAGCTTGTAAATTGTTGAGCTATTCTTATGAATTTTCTTTAATCAAGATTTACCATAATTGAAGTCCTTGAAAAAGTTCAAGTCGATAAGATAAAATAATTGATGATCAACGAATAGGGCGAGTGACCAGCACTTATTCAACACAACATGACGCTTCTGTAGTTAATAAAAAAAAAACTTGTACAAAATTGCATTTTTTTCCTCGTTCTTCATCATTTGTGTGTGGAAGAAACATTACCAGCGATTTGCCTCTGAAAGACCGAAAAACCTCATATAAGGAAACTCGGCTTCGCGCGATAAAAAGTGAAGATCGTAAATGGACATTGACATATAAAAAAAGGAAAAAAATGATGGACTATTGAGTTAAAAAGAAACTTGAATACATTTTGAAATGTCTCTTTACAACCATCCTTTGCAACGGCCAAAGAGTCTTGCATTAATGGCCTAAAGAGTAAATGTTTAAGAGAGAATTTTTTTACACAATTTAACGAGCGCACTAAAACGACATTTTGTCAATAAAAACTGAGTTTTTGTTGCATTTACTCACTTAAAATGATTTTGCGAGAGTAGAATAAAAATTAAGAGTGAATGTTCTAAGTTATCATTATAAATAAGGCAAAAACACTTTCAATAACAGCTGTTGCTATCAATTCTTTACTTCATCTAATAAACAATAAGTTTCCAGCGTCTGCACCTTGTTTTTAAGTTCATTATTGTTGCAACATCACAACAAAAATGCATTAAATTTAGAATTTAATTGAATGTGATTGAATCTATAAAAATCGACAGATTAAAAATCGATATGCTATAAAAAGTAAACACAAGTGCATTATCATTCAATTACAAGTTCAATGTTCACTCTAGAGAGAAGTTAACAAAGATTTCTTTCCACAATGTTTGAGTGAAGAGATTTTTAGAGTAATTTGCACATTTTTGAGGCAAAAAATCCCAAACTCTCGTCTAATAATTAACAGCAATTAATGGTCATTAAAATACACAGCAAAATTTTGTTGCTTTGAATGTTTTTTATGACTGAAGTGTAAAAAACAAAGAGAGAAGACTTTCAATAGCTCTCTTTTCGGTTAATTCAATTATTTCATTCTACACAAGCTTTATTTTATTGTTGAATAATTTTTTGAGTGCTTCAACACATAGAGACTTTTTTTACATTTCAATGATGAGAAAAATTTCCGAGTTTCAGTTTTTTTGGCTTGTTATTATGAGAAAAAGTCGTTAAAATGCACATTTGACAGTCAAGAAAGAAAAATTTCAAACAAAATATTTCGACGTCTTGCATACACGCTGGCACTATTATGACATTTTTTCATCTTTCTCTTTCTTTCTCGGTCATTAAACACAAAGTGAAATTTATTTCACGAAATTTCTTCAAGCTTTCGGTCAAGGTCAGAAAATGTGTTGTATTTAATGCACAACAATCATCAATAACCAGTTTACGTTATTCTCTCATCGTCCAGAGCATTTCGCAATATAAAAAATTACTAAAACAAGTTGCTGCTTGTCGCTCATCGTTGATGACATCACACAAAGAAGAAGTCGCAGAATGAAAATGAAATTATTGACTGTTGTGCTTGATGATGTCAAGGTGGAATCAAGAGAGAAGCCAAATTTAGGAATCCAAGAATGGACAGAGAAGAAAAACATCAAGGCAAAGACACTCTTTAAGTATTTTGTTAATATTCTGTTATAAACTTAATCAACAGTTACTTATACACGAAATCTAGAAATATTAATCGTAATTAGTTGAAAATTACTTGTTTAAGCAAATAATAGAAGTAATTTGTATGATATATAAATGAAAACTTGTCAAAATTTTAGCTTAAAAAAAACATTTTGGTGTCTTGCTCTAAACAAATCACGCAAAGTTTATTTGCTTAATATAGTCACTGTTTGCAACAATCGAAACGCGTAAATTGTGATTTCTTTTATTTACTTAAGAAAACATACAAACAAAGCAAAATGTATGGTGTTATGCCAAGGTCTCGACAATCGAAATAGCCAATTGATTGCTTAATAGTGAGTAATTAGTTAGATGAGAGAGACAGAAACACGCTCGGGTCAGGAAATATTAAATTCTAATTTGCACAATATAAAACCAAGGAAATAATTAGTGAAACGATGATACTGAAAGTTTCATAATGAGCAAGAAGATACGATAATAATTTGCATTTTCTTCGTGCAAAGATAAATAAATTACCGCACACAGAATGTATGTGAAAAAAATAAAATAAGATTTAAAATTGTGCTCGACTGTTGCTGAGTGTTGCATTATTGGGCTTCATTTGGCGCGTCGCATACAATTTTATATTATTGGTTTACTTTTCCCTCTTTCTCTCTCTTTCCTTTTTTGAATCACTGCCAAAAAAATAATAGAAGAATGATCCTGAAATAAAGCAGACTGTGGAGAGTGACTTCTTTTCTTATGCACACTCGATGTATCATAAATTTCATTTCAATTTTTCTCTGTTACTCCGTAGAGAGATGAAAATGCACATCTCGTGATATTTTTGTAAAGTAAAAAACAGAAAATCATGTCAGTCAAAATAGATTTTTTCTCCTCTTCTTTTTTCCTCAGCAAATGCAACTGTCTCTATTTCTATTTTGATCTGCGCGAGCCTTGGAAATAATTGAAATGCGTTTGTTGCATTTTCTTGTTATAGAGACAAAGCAGAGTAGTTAATGGTTTGTGCATGCATGCATACATGATTTTGTGACAGACATGTATTGAATAGTTTATCGACAAGAAAAAAATTTGCTAGAAAGAGTTTCTTGTTGATTTTTAATTTATAACATGAGTGACAATTTCATTGCAATTATTTTTAATTTATTATTTTGTAAAAATCAATATTTAACTCATAACCAAGGAGGTAGACACTTGAAAAATTAAATATCATTCAAGTTGATTTCAATTTTGTTTTTATAAATAAAGTTAATAAATTTTCTCTTAAAAAGTTGATATCGTTAGATTTATGAGCTTAAAATAAAGATTTTTAAGTAACATTAAAAGTTTAAAACTATTTAAAAACTTCAAACATAAAGATTTAAAATTTGTTCATAAAAGTCAAGTTGAAGTTAAATGATTTAAATTTCAAGTCAACTTGACTTTTCTATCAAAATACAGAATCATTTATTGTAGTTCATAGGATTAGGCAATTGTTATGGAACTTTGACTAAATGTTGTGTTTTGATTGCTTTGATCGAATGATATCGCATTTAAGTCAATAGTTCTCTCACAAAAATTATTTTATTAATTATTAAAATTTATTTGTTCATCCCTTGTTCATAATATAAACTGAAAATCATAAATTCAACTGCAACTATTTTTGTAATTTTTAATTTATAGATTTTACTCAAAAGCAAAGTCGAACTTTGTGTTTTTTATTTCATCATCAGAAGTTAAAAATTTTTTCTCTATTTTATAGATAGATTTTTTAAGATATTTTTTCCTCCGTGTTCCCAAATTTGTCTACATCGAGCAACTGGCTGCCAATTTACGAACATAAAAAAGCGACAACAAAAGCAAACATGAAAGAAGACTTTTGCCTTCATTAGGACGCTTCTCATTTTTATTTGACTGAAATTCTGTTTGAAAAATAATTAAAATGTCAAGATGGATCACATAAAGGCAAAATAGGCACAAAATGACTTCATAAAAATCACAAGACATTTTTCATGAATCTACAAATCTTTCAATTCTGTTCGTTCTTGCTCTCTCGACATATTTCTCTCCTGTATATACGTCTATTTCCTCAATAGATTTATCGCGCAATATAAATTTTTTTATTGTCTTTTGAAGCTACGTTTTTTCTGTTTAAATCTCTCTCTAAGTTGATGTATATTTTCCTCTTCAATTTTCTTTTTTTTTCTCGCACAACACACAAATGAAATTTTCACTAGAAGTTTTTATTTCGTTTCGCATCATTATGCTTCGAATTTCAAAGATTATAATGATGGGCTGCAATCGTTAATAACAAGTCTCTGACTAACCTCTCAGCATCATCAAAAATAGTTCTCTTTGAAATAGATCAGCAGCAGAGAATAAACAGCATGCATGAACGTATCGAGTTAGCGACGGGTAAACAAAATATTAATCACATTTCAAACGAGACTTTTATATTGACGTGAATTTTCATCAAATTTATTCTCATTTACGTTGAACGTTATACAAATTTTATTGCCTAAGGAAAATATTATATTGCGTGTGAATGAAATTTTTCTTTATTTAATGAGAATTTTTTTCAGCATTTACAAATTGAATATTGTCTTTAAAGAATACTATGGAGAATAATAATAGACTAATTAAAAAGTCTAAATTGCTTTTATAATTGATTTTGCATTAGAAAGTAATAAAATAAAATTGAGTAATTGTGAAACGTCAAAAGAATTCATAAAATATTGAAATATTTAATTTGAATTGATTTTCGATTAAAAGATTAACAACAATCAAACATTTAAACTATAAATGCCATTTCATACGATTACAGACAGATTTTCATTAATTATTCACATCACAAAGTCGATTAGTCGTTTCTCACTCCACACTATTAAATTTTCAATCGCATTTTTCACTTGTTCCGAGTCAATCGTATTAAATTGTGCCACAATGTATTTGTACAAGAGCGAATAAAGATATTTGTATTTGGCATACGTCCAATGTCATGCATAGACAAGATGAGTTTAATAATTATCTTTCAACAAAGCTTTTATCACATACACAAATTCTTTTTCTCCATTCATTCACGAAAGACCAGTGAGAATAAATTTAAAAGACATGATTTACTGCAGTTGATACTTATTCGTTTATTGACTTTGGCCCACCCATCAAAACAACTTATATCTTAACTATCATGTCATGAAGTTTGAACTTTTATACACATTTACACACCAAGAAATTCATATCTAATAATAATCTTTAGGTTAAGTAAAAACCATAAATCAAATTTCAGATATCGCACTTTTCTTCCTCGCATCGCCATCAACAAATATTGTTGATATATTTTCGTTCCATAAACATAAACATACAAGCGTTACATGTACAACTCATGGATCATAAAAGAACGAAGAGATGGCACCATAAAACCATAAAAAATTGGTTTCAGTGCTTAACCCTAAGCACAGTAATGGATGGATTAAAATTGATGGGTAAATACCGTAAGGGATGAACAAAAATTTTTAAAATAAATTTATGAATATTTTTGAAGGTACACACATATCAAGCAAAGTCTTCTTAGTAAGAAAATTCTTGAAATTTTATAAAAAAAACTTTTCCATTCTGCATTTGAATCAATTTTGTTTTTGAATTTTGAGACAGTGAATTTTTGCTCGAAAAAAGACACAAAGATTTATTTATTTATTATTTTTCTGTGTTGCTAATGAGAAGCACAGTAAAAGCAAAAATTTATGAAATTCTTTAAAATTAATTTTAAAATAGAATAATTGTTTAAATTTTTCCATATAAATTTTAGTTTCTTAAAATTTGATTAATTACAAAATAGCTACCTAATAATCTTTTACTTAAGCGCTATTCTTGAAGCTTGAATATCAATAGAGCGAGTTTTAAATTTTGTTTATAGATTCATATATTTGTATTTCTCTAGTTTTGCTAATTAACCTAAATATTTTTAAAAGACAAAATATATTCAAAAAAGTCGAAATTTCGATTGTTTACCGTTATTGTTGAATTTTAAAAGATAATTGATTTTGGTAAGAAACAAAAATTTAGATCGAAATATGAAAATTTCAAAGTAGGTCTTTCATGAGTTTTCACAACTCACCAATATAAAAATTGAACAGTAATCATTACATGCTGGAAAATAATAAAATAATATGAAGATGGATTTTTCCTTGTTTTTATGACTTTCAACATTTTCATTTTTATAGCATGATGAGAGGAAATGGCCTTAGACACGCACTTCAATAATAAAAAGTAAAAATTTAGATCAAAAAGTTGACAGATCTAACAATTAAAAAGAATTTTTTTTTTCTTTTTTTATCTTTTCTTTTTTATTGTCTAACACAGGAATGTTTTTATATTGAGTAATGCCAACATCTCAATGTGCTTACTATAAATCTTTTTTGTCGTATTGGGTAGCTATTTGTCTCATAGCGCTAGCGCGTCAAATGAACATCATTAAATTGAAAATGAGAAAAGTCGTAAAAAAGAGTAAGAAGATTTTCTTTCTTTCTTCTCTCTCTCTTTAAAACAACAACAAATGTTTATCGCATGATATAACAAAAGAAATGAGATGAGGCAAGCGAGAGGTTTTTTTTCCTTTCATTGGAATGTGGATTTATTGCTGAGATGACGGAAAGATTAATGAATTTAATGGATGATTTTGTTTTTAGGTAAGAGATGACAATTTTCTAAAAACTTAATCAGATTAGAAACCCTTGGAATGTTTCAATCTTGACTATTTCGCAATTTTGATTTTCCACAGTGGAAGGAATTCATCTAAATTTTTCTATTGTTTCAACAATGAAAATTATTTCGTTTATTTTTAATTTCCTCTCACTTCCTCATCAAAATTCAACAATGATTTTTGTGGAGATTATAGAAAGACGGAAAATAAAATTTACTTGAATAAAAGATAAATTTATTAAAAAAGTTTTTTCACTCGCTGACTTCTGCTGTTTCAGAAAGGAAAAATAAATAAAAGGCGATTTTTAAGTTCATAAAAGTTAATTAATTTTTTTTTTCACTTCTCTTTTCTTTTAAAAAAGTTTTCAATGTTTATTGATTTTCTCTCGCTTATTGACACAAATACCAACAGTATTGAGTGAAAGAGTCAATAGAAGAAAAGTGAATAAGGAAAGTCAATATTGGAGAAGTTTATTAATTATAAAATGAAGGAAAAATGTTTTATAATCGAGTTTTCTTCACTTGAAAACGACAGGCGGAAATTGTAGGTTGATTAAAATAAAATGTTGAAAGTTTAATCAGGATATTGATCCTATAGTAAGGACAGCAGGATATTGAAATCATGTTTTATCACCATCTTCAAGGATAAAAGAGCTTTGTTGTTTCATTTGAATGAAATTAAATTTTATACTTTAAATTATGAAAAGATTTAAATTCCATTCATTCAGACTAATTTTGATTTAATGAAGAATAAAAGTATGAAAAATTTCTTGATTGTCAAAGTTAATTTACATTCATTAGCTTTCACGTAAAAATTTTCTTTTTACGCTTCATTTTAACTTTGTGAGTTAGGAATTTTCGAATCTCATTAATTTGTGAGCTAAGTAGATAGAATGCGAGAAAAGCGAGCTATCATAATTATATGTAAACACTCACTATAATCTACTTACTTTTCTCCCTCATAATATTCAACCACGTTCTCACATTATTCTTTGTATTTCTCTCTTTAACTTTCAACTTTTTTTTTTATAATAATAATCTTTAACGTGATGAAGAAGCTTCGCTATCAATTTACATACAGAAAAATCTTTTACACATAGTGAGTCATGAAAAGCATCTTTTTGGTTGTGTAAAAAATGAGTTTTAAATTTAAAATAAACTCAATTAATGAAATGAAAACATCATTAAGCTCTATAGAATTATTTCATGGTTCTATGAAGTCACATACATGATTTTTTTTTTGTCAATCAGAGAGACCTCATGTGCATGCCTTGATGATGTGAATATGATGAAGAAATCATTAACATGTTGCAAAATGTGAAGGATTAAACATAATGAAAAGTTCTCATCGTGCTTATGACAACTTTGTTTGTGTATCTTTGTTTATAAGCGTGAAAATTTCTTCTTTCTTATTTTAAAAAAGGAAAGAAAAACATAAATAATGTAGAAAGTGATGGTGATATAATGTGTGTGAAGTGTGTAATAAGAGCAAGATTTGAAACAGCAGTAGAGGAAGTTTTTTGCATGTCGACAAGGAGCGAAAGGAAAGAGAAATATTTTTGACAGTTTTCTAAGTGAAATCAACAACCCTTAGTGAGAGTGAAACACAAAATTAACTGCATGAGTGACATTAAACCTCATTCATGATATAAATTTTAAAGTTAAATAAATCAGTAGAAGTAAAAGTATTTAAGCGCATTTTTAAAACATTTTAAACTACTATTTCCAACCTTTAAGTCAACTAAAGAAAATAACAAGTGATTTTTAGTTCAAAAAATTTTCTTTCCTTTATGAAAGAACAAATTCAGAAGAAAAAAATCCCCAAAGTGTTTCTTGTCGTTCGCTAATTACTTTCTTTCATCTAATTGACATGTTATGTCATAACTTTATAGCGCTATAAATTAATTAACTCCATATATATGAAATATTATATGGTAAATTATTATATAAACATAATCCAGACCTCACAGAGTTTTCTCTCTATGAATGAAAACGCATGGAAAAATAAAATAAGAAATTCACGATGAAAAAGTTTTTTCTCAATTTTTCATTCAGAAAAAAAGAGTATTTAAGCCACACGAAGCGTGAGAAATGATTTGTGTAGTGAAAATTGTTTATATAACTTAACGTTTCTTATTATATACATACATTTATATGCGAGCCACATACATCATCGCCTGAGAGAGACAGAGAGAAAGTGAAAGATGAAGAAGAGCGAGAGAAGAAGTTCATAATACACACATACACACACACACATTTAAGATTCATGAGCAGCTATTTTTCCGATTGTCATACACAGACTTGCTTGTTCATATGCCAATGAGAGAACAAATTTTCCATCTATTTTTGTCATCAACACAAAAAGTATGTAGAAAGAAATTCACGTGTGTGGAAGACATACAATTGAAATGTCCCAACCGAGACACAAAAAAAGGAGAAAATTCTATACACTCTATGAGCTCAATATATTGCTATAGCTGTTAATGAATAAATGTGCGTCTCATCATCGTAATATATTGACGCGAGTAAATTAAAAGACATCGTTACTGTGGTTGACATAGTAAAACACTCTCTTCTCTATATTTTAGATGCCAGAATAAAACTCATAAAGAGAAGAGAAGTGTAGACGCATGAGAAATTAGATGCCTTCAATTATCGATTATGACGACAATACGAAAAATTTGGTCAGTGATTATTAGCAGCGCTTTTGAATTGTTTGATCTTTGGGTTATTTCTTGGTAGTTTCTTTCGTAGAAATCGAAAATGTTTTGAAAATCGGAGGGTCTGCAATTATTAATTCCTATGTTTATTTAAAAGTTGAAAGTTTTGTTTAATTACGCAAAGTTTGTACTATTTTCATTCTTCCTAATTATTAATATTAATATTTTTCATTGTTTCATTTTTACGACCAAAAGTTTTAGTCTAAAACTATCAAGCATTATTTCATGGCAAATATTAGTTGCAAATAAATTTATGAAATTTCTTGTTATTGAGTCAGTTTCATACAAAAGATATTTCTTTCTAAGAAGAAGACAGTGATATGGACAGACAGATAGAATGAGGAAAATATCTGCATTTATCCAAATGAAAAAGAAAAACATAACACTGGAATGAGAAGAAAAAGAAAGATTAATGAGTGTGAAAATAAAACAAATTTTTTTCTCTCTTGCTCGTCTTCTCAAGTGGACTTGCTTGCTATATTAATTACATACAAATGTCTCAAAGACACATCATAATTACACTCTTTACGATCGAAACATGATCTTCACAATTCATTCTCTGCTTTCTGGGTATATGCGTGAAGTCTAAAAATTATCTATTTTCTCATGCCAGAATTGTTAATGTCTAATAATAGAAGACTTCACATAAAATTATATTAAGCACGAGAATGTTCTCTTTTGTAATTATTGTTGTACATAAAACAGAATATAAGAATAAGAATTTCCTCGCCTCGGTTTGGCTTTTATTTCGCTTATAAGCGCAAAATATTGTGAAGAGAATTTTTTATCGATCTTGGCTTCCGCGAATTATTTTTATTAAAATAGCAATGAGAAACATTTAAAGTGAATTGTAACAAAAGCAGCAAGTTGAAATGTTAAACAATGATTTCTAAGACAATTTTTAACAATTCTTTTTGTGAATTAATCATATTCAAGAGTCTTATTCTAAACACAATAAAGAAATATCAATTTAAATTTTGAACGTCGCACACGATGTATACAAAGAGACTTGCGATTTAAAATTAGACAAAAAAAGCCAGCTCAGACAAAAATTAAATAAATTTTATGATGGATTAAAACAAAGATTTGCGATAATTCTTTTAGACATTTTTCAATTGTATCTTCTTTTTATTGCATGAGTAAATTGAAATAGTTTGAGCCGACTAGCTGAAAAAAATTATTTTCAGTCGTTTTGATGTTTTTGAAGCACATGCAGCTCTTTTATGTATCAATTAAAGTAAATCTCGTTCACATGTGCCAAACTCATTAGACAAACTTCTGCTTCTTCGGTTTTTAAGTAACATAATGAAGTTTGATTTATGATCTACAAGCGAGTTCAAGTGATGACAGCAAAACTGCGCGAAAAAGTCGTAATGGAGATTTTAATTAACTCATTGGAAGAGCAAAA
>JACWBX010000673.1:28176-40404 GCA_014622435.1 Polypedilum pembai
TTTTTAAGTAACATAATGAAGTTTGATTTATGATCTACAAGCGAGTTCAAGTGATGACAGCAAAACTGCGCGAAAAAGTCGTAATGGAGATTTTAATTAACTCATTGGAAGAGCAAAAAAGAGCGAAGTTATTCAAATTAATACAGAAAGAAAGCAAACTGGCAGAAAATTAGCACAATTATCCTTATGTCTGCAATCTAAAGCGAGGAATTATTTGCTTTAAGCGCTTGAATCTCATTTTTTTGCTTTCGATAAGCAATTAAGGAATTTATGCGCTCGCCGGATGACACGTAATCTAAAGTGTTGACCTTGTGAAAGATATCAAGACAAAATCAGTCGCGGTCACTTTAATTAACACATTTTTCTGCGCGGAAAAAATGTGAGAAATATTCACAGCTTTAAGTGTTGCTGCTGCTGCTGTTGGTTGCGTTTAGTGACAAGGTCAAATACACTGACGATAATATTTTATAACTATCGCACGACAGCAGCCGTCTGATAGCATCAAGCTGAAAGACAACAAGTCATGTGTGCTCAATGCATTAGCGTCATTGTTTACACTTCAAATAATGCTAATGCGGATGAATACAAAAAGCGATTTTACCGCTGGTTTAGCTCCTTGAGCGATTTGCTGTCGTGTAATATGAAAGTAGCGGAGAAAAAACATCAAAAGAAATTGAGAATAAAAGAAAAATTCTGTGTTAAAGAGCTATTCATTTAAATGCTTTTTCAAGCGCCTTATTTTAGTAGTTTTTCTCATAACTTTAATAAAAACTTTTTATCATAAATGGGATGAGAAAATATTTTTAATTAAATTCCCAGTGTTGATCTTATTTATAATAGATAAGTAAAGGAACTTTATAACTTCAATAAATGTCATCATCATCAACATCACTTTTTTTCTTTTCTCTTCTTTTTATTTGCGCTTTAATTTCTATCTCTACAGCTACATAGCAGTCATAGAAAAGAGAATATCAAAGAATGGAGTAATAGTAATAAGTGTCATAAGACTGACAGACATGAATGCAGAGAGAGAGAGAAATGATAAAATACGCTCTCAGTTTTCTCTGCTCGTCAAGAATTGCATAATAAAAAAAAGCAAAATCCAATGTGAAAGTAGAACGAATTGAATTCAAGGTAAAGGCTCTTTAATTATTAAAGTATGTCAGCTTAAAATTGCAAAAAGTCTAATTTGATTCTAAGAAAATTTAATTAATTTTAATAGCATCGACTTGTATTCGATCAATAAAATAAGGTACTTGTGACAAGCTTCATACTGTGACCATAATCGAATCTAATAATCATATGGAGCCAAAGAATTCGTAAATGCCATTACCATTAAAACCTAGAGCGAATGAATGAAAATAATGATGGAAAAATTCAATTTGCTGATTACTGAATGAAAGACATGGCGTCCAAAGGATTCATTGTCAGCAACGAGAGAACAATTGCTCATTGATGTGTTGCATGTTTACGTCAATTCATTGCGACATATTTAGAGACGAAAATTTTCTATAGAACTCAACTTTACTATCTTTATTTAAAGTTCGCTGCTGCCCTGCTGATGCTGATGAAATGGAAGGAGGAATAAATTTTATTTTAATGATATTCAGAGAGAACTAAAAGAAGATTGAGAATCTGTGAGTCGGGTGGAAAGAGAAATGTCCGCAGGGATCATCCAAATGACAGCATTAATTTTTAAAGCTTAATTATGTTAATCTTTAAAAGCAGAGCGTGCATGTGATTACAATGTCGATGAAATTTTCTAAATGCGTCTTGCGAGAATCCTTACGATCAATGATTACATACAAAACAACATTAGACATACACACAATACACATTAAGGCAGAGTGTCGACACTGGAGCTCAACGCTAATCTTAGATGAAATATTTTTGGCTTGTAGTGGCGTTGAGCTAGGGATTTTGACGACTAGACGCTTTAAATTTTCTTTTTGATTGTAAAAATAAATTCAAATATTTCGAAGTTCTTGTTATCTATCCCAAATCATGACAAAACCTGTTAAATATATAAAATCACATGCAGCGAAAGCAGAAAGAAGACGGAAAAGCTAATAATGATGAAATTTTCATCATGTTGATTTGAAGTGATAACAAGAAGGTAGATTTGTATTTTCGCACGTCTCATTCCATAGTGTAGCGATTGTATCGAACTTATTACGATAATGTCGAATGAAATGGAAAAATCGATACGCATTTACGAAATGGTGATAAATCGCAAATGACTTTCATCTTCTCATCCCTGTTAATTCCCGACTTTTGTGTCATTTGCCGCAACAATTTTTTTCCCTTTGCGGAAGAAAAATATGTAATGAACAAAAATGTTTTTACGCTCCTTCATTTCAATTATTTCAAGCTTCACTCGATGGCATTTTATTTCATTTTCATGCCTCATCATATATTCTTTTTTTTGTGCTCTTTTTGCACAGATATGAATAATGTAAGAGAAGCTGAAGTAACAAATCCAATTTAATTTTTCAGTCAATCTTTAATTGTCAAAATCACTGAAATGAAATGAAAGCTAAAAAGTGATGATTATTTTAAAAATAAATAAAAGCATTAGTTAACTAAGAAAATGCTAAATAAAAATTTTTCTATTATTTCATAAAAGATTAAATGTCAAGATTTTACATCATTACACAACACATTTTCTCCTAAAACAATTCTATCGCCATTCCTCGCTCATCACTCAAAAAGTCTTTTAACAAGAAAAACACTGAATAATAAATTCAATCTATTCATCAATACATTACACGTCCACGCACGCAAAAAGCCATTTGTAAAGCAAACAGTTTTCTGATGTTATTTTTGAACCATTTCGTCATTTCAATATAAATTAAATCGTATCGTAATGGTTATTTTTAAAAAAGATTATTATTCCAATCGCCATCATTAATAACTTCTCGTAAAAGTTTCTCGAATGCTTTATCTAAAGCGCATTATTATCAAAATGATTCTTCCCATGAATGAGCTTAAAGTTATCTGCTTCAATAATGCAAAATTACTCAACATTCATTACAATTCTCCTTTTTCTCTCGAGTAGAAGTTGAGAATGAATTAAATGAAATGTAAAAATGAATTCCCATTCGCATTTTTTACCCTCCGACGTGGATTTGATCGATTACATTACGTGCGGCAACATTATTAACATACAGTGTGGTATTATAAATAAATTACACAAAAACCAGACCGACTTTAGTGCTACATTGCTGCAACACATACTCATACACACGACAACCATAATGTACTTCGCCTCGTATTCCTTGTTTACATGACTGCCGCTGTTGCTGAAGTTGATGATGATGATGATGTGCCCTTTTACAGGATGGAAATATTAATGTGCTTTTTAATTGTGCGATTTAATGGAGTAAATATCTCAAACTAGTCTGACTGCGGTGCTTTTGCCTTTTTATGGTTGTTTACTGTATTAATTATTTCAATAAATAAAAGAAAAACTGCATGCAATTTGAGAAATTTAAAATCAAATATCTCACAGCTATTTTCGCTCAATTTTCTTCTCTCTTTTTCTAAAAAGCAAACCACATGCATTATTTTAAATTAAGCATGCTAATGCATAAATTGAAAATAAAGTTATAGTGAATATAAAGGGAGAGAGAAATATAATAAAATTAAAATAAGAGACATAAAGTGCATGCTATAATGATTGCTGTTCGTTTTCATATACAGACATTCAATTCACTCACTTAATTAAAAGAGAGTTGATGCTTGCCACTTTTTTATTATTATGAGATGTTTTCAATGGACTCATAAATAAAATTATTAAGAATCAAAACAAGGATGAGTAACTGAAAAAAAAATCAAAGAAATATTTGAAACAAATTTAATTTTTCTGAATGGATGTTTCGAAAACTCTTTTATTCTGTTCTCTTGTTACTTCATTTAAGTGAGTCACACTGGATTAAAAAGTCAACATTTTTAAGGTCTATGCATCAAAAAAATTCCAAAACGTGCAGCGTGAAACGCATATCAACAATCATAATCATCATCATCAGCATACGAGGTATTAAGATGAAGCAAATAAATGCGATTTTATTGTTCGTCGACATGCAAAATTGTAATTTGACACGACATGCATGAACATGTTGAAAGAAAAAAAAGTGAGTGAAAAGAGAATGCTAAGGCATTTAAATTTCAATAATTATTATTTGGAAATAAAATAAAAATAGGGAAAATGCGAAATGGAAAAACTATAATATCGCATGAATAATTTTAATGGAGTTAGAGAGAAAGAGGCAATAAAAAAATTACAGATAAATGAACAAAGGCAAATTTTTTAAGGATAAGAGACTAAATAAAATAGTTAGTGAAACAAAAAAATTCAATTCTAGACTTTAACCAATTAACAAACAAGTATGCGAGCTTGAAATGTGTTTGAAATAAAAAATAGACATTTTCATTCACACTCAAGTTGTTGTCTCGTTTAAAAAGAATCAAATTATTGAAACCTAATGACTTTTACGAACTAATTTAATTAAGTATAAAATAATTTAATGAATTTAATGACTTAATCACTGGAAATGGAAGAAATGGAAAAATAATTTATATTTATAATAATTTTTATGAGCCATTGAGTTGGCAGAGGAATGTTAAAAAGAGTAAGAAAAATATTTATGTTGATAGGAAAGCATGTGTTTCTCATTTTAATAGATGAGTGCCGGCAGCAGCAGCATGCGAGCGAAATAGTAATTAATTCTCAGCAATTTGTCGAATGGACCGTCATGACAAAAGGCATGCAAATGAATGAATGTATATTTAAATAAGAACAGCGAGCAATGTGTAAGAAATGAGAAAGAAATCAACCATAAAATAAAATGATGAAGAAAAAAAGCGAACAAATGTTATTTACGTAAAAAAAGAGTGTGACGGGCTTGAAATTGAATCTTAATTTACACATTTACACATAAAAAATGTACCAGATGAGTTCAATCTTTGCTTTTTCAATATGTTAAGTGAAATATCAGTCACTATGGCTTCCTTTGAAACGAGAGAATGAGAAATGAGAGAAAAGTATGGTGTTGCTAATGAGACATGTGATGAAAGTTCAAAACTGATTTGATATGTGACACCATAAAAGTTCAGAATTAACTTGATGCTGAATAGTTAATTAAAACTAAAGAAGAAAACTCTAAAATTAGTATAAGATTTTAAGTTTTGATAAAAGAAGAAATCACAATCTAATTTTATAATAATAGCTGACTAAATTAACCATATTGTCTTCTTTTTAAATACAATTCATATTGGAAACACTCCAAAATCATACAGACTCAAACTAATGAATTGTTTAGTTCAACTTCAGTCGACCAAATGAAAACCTCTTCTTATGCGAAAAATAAATTTATTTTAATCTTATGACAAAATCACGATGTTCAATTTTTCTAACAGTTTACAGTTGACACTCTCGTCATTACTGAATTAGACGCGAATGAGAGACTTGCAATTGTCTTGTCATGAATGAAAACATAATGATAACTTGAACGCACATCGCGCTGTCTTCTTTCGCATAGTAAATGAGTCTCGCGACCTTGCCCTCATAACAATTTAATTGTGGCAAAGCAACAATCTTGATTACAAGCTACCACAGAGCAACGCTATAAGGCTACTGCCATGATACCGAAAAGAGAGAAGAGAAAACATGACGCAATTCTTGTTACTTGCTGCTGTGCGCGAGGCAGTAACAAAAAAATGCAAGTGAATTGAGGATTAATTAATGATTTGCCATTATTTAAATTGCAGTTAAATTGAATGATAGGCACCGACGTGAAAGAGCTTGACTTTCAAGTTTTTTTTTCTTCTTCTGTGCATGGGGTTTGTGTAAATCAGGTGTTTCTCGCAACATGATAAGGAACAACAATATAATGATTAGTTTCAGGAGGACTGCAATTCCATTGTCTTGCTTCATTCATTCACACCCATCACAGACAGTAGCAATCTACTTGAATATCAGTCGAGTAGAATGTGCGCAAAAGACTATCATAATATGATGTCTGGCAGGAGTCAATTAACTTCTTCTTTGCATCACTCACGAAAATGTTCATAAAATCAATTTTAATTATCAACTTAAAGATAAATATTTGGATTTTTATTTTAATATTTATACAACTCTTTTTTTCCAAGAAATATTTTAAACGTTTCGCAAGATTGCTCATTGTTTGAACAGAGATAGGTTTGCTTTAGCAATAAAACTGTTTGTATGATGATTTACTTACATCAGAGGTGGTTTTGTAAAGAATTTTTACTAGTTTTAAATTTCTATATTTAAAATCTCTTGTTTTCATCTTTAATCTGTTGATTTTGTAATTTCAACAGACAAAGACAGCGAGAGTTAATTACCATATCATTAATAACACCTTACTGTCTGCAACAAAGTCAATGAAATCTGTTTGTCAATGCTAATTAAGCGCAATGATCAACCACAATTTAACTTATTAAGTATGAGAATTGTTGTCGTGACAACACTAAATTATAAAAAGGAGAAATTTTTTTTTTCGCATTGCGATAATCATCCATCATCATGGCAAAGATTTTATTTATTTTATGTGCGTATACACACATTTGTAGGTGTTGATGAGAAAATGGATTGTACACATATGATAAATTTTTATCAACCCACACTTTCGAAATAAAATGAATTCTCTCTAGTTGTGGAGAAAAAAGCTTGGAATAAAAAGAAAGAAAACAAAATCGCATCTGTGAAGCAAAATCCTACACAAAACGGCGCCATAGTAAGCAGATCTCTCTTGTGAATCACATTAATGCTAATGGAGAGAAAATACTCGGTCACTCTTATCGATTGACCTTAAATTATCGAATGTCAATAAAGCTGAACATTTTCTAAGAAAATCAAATTTCCTTAAAAGGAAAATATTGTAAATTAAACGATTTTGAAAATGACGGATTATAGAAAAATGTAATTGGTAATTTAATCATGCTTTTGTACTCACGTCTTCATCATAGATAACTTCCTCATGCCAAACGACATCATCATCAGTCTCGCGATTCGGAGAGAAGCTGTTAGCAAGAACAACAATATTTTCTTCATCGGCATTTGATTCATTACCATGTTGAGTTGCAGAGTTCATGAACTTCTTTTTCACAGTTTCAACTGCAGTTGCAGATGTTGATGGAATAAGTTTGTCACTCATTTTTAAACACTTTATAATTGAAAAATTCTTAACAATTGAATTTGTGTTGATATATTTTGCTAATCTCTGTAAGAGACAAAATTTGAATCAAATCAAAAAAAGATTTTAAAATGAAATTTTAGTATTGCAATATTTTATTCATCATATTATATTTCTTAATTAAATTAATTAATAACTTTAGATTTTGTGTTTTATCATATTTTAAGAGAATTGCAAAATAAACAAAACACTATTTTACAAAAATTAATTTTATGTAGCGAAATAAATATTTCTAAGCAAAAACATCACATAAAACTTATAAAGCATTAACTTACAATCACTTTACTACTATTTCTCAATAGAAACATTCAAAACTTTACGTGATTTAATCAATAATTTAAATTATTTCGAGATTTCAGAAGACCGCACACGAGAATTAAATTGTAAACAAAAACTGGGATAAGTTGAAAGTTTTGTCAACATCAGTCAACACAAAATAAATTTGCTATAAATTAGAGTTAAATTAATTCATAATTTCATTCTAAATTGAATAATTAAGGAAAAGTTTTTAAGAATATTTAATTTAATAAGGCAAAACGAATAAATTTATTGTGACATTTTCTTCATTTTTTCCTCGCACATGCGGATTTTATTCGAAATTTCGAAATTCGAACGACTTGTGTTTAAAAACATTTTCATATTCTTTACAGCATTTATATTCTCCTTTTAAGTTATTTGAGCTTGTAATATATTACTAATACTGTTCAAAATTGATAATTACATCAAATTATCTTGATAAATTCAGTTTACAAAATTTGACCCAAACACACGTGTTGCATATATTTCTTCAGAGTAGTTGGGCTCAAAAAATGAAGATAATCTCAAACTCTCTTTGTTTATAACAAAAGCAATGCAAAAGAAAAACTTTCATGCACAAAATAATCTTAATCGAATCTTTATGATGCGTATTTCGAATGAATTCTGCCGCTTATCGTATCATCATAATCAAAAATGCCTCTCTACAAAGCAACATAACATTAAAAGTAATATGCGAGTGAGAGATTGCATAAAACGGAAACAATATTAATAAATATTGAGGTAAAATAGCTTTGAGCATGAACGAATGGAGGCATATATGTTTTAAGAAGCAATTTATGATATAACTTAAAAGAATTGAAATCATAATGGTTGATAAATAATTGAATTGAAAGAGAAACATTCAGAATTAAAATTTCAACATTTTATTCTTGATTTTGATCCAAAACTTTGTTATTCATTTAAGAAATTGAAGAAAAATGAAATAAAAGCTTTTTCCTTGCATTATCTTGGGATAAATAAAACAATAATAAATAAATTTTTCATCTAAAGATTTCTTTTTAAAAGAACATTACATTATGCTCGCAATGCATGAATGTTCATCTGCAATATGATGATATCCAATTAAATCCTTTCACTTCATTCATTCTCACGTTTATCGCTTCAATTACATCACTTATTCATTGCTAATAACACTATACTCTAGAACATTTTTTCACTCTTCATACAGAATGCAACCATATCACTGCATTCAAGTAAAAAGAAAAAGATTTTTCGTTATTTACCTGCAAACACCATATATTGTATGAGTCTATTCACGAGGCGATGATAAAGAGCAAATTCTCTTTCTTTTTGTGCCGCACAGAAGAGGAAAAAGAGAAAAATTTTCCCAATGCAATATTTATTATTCAGGAAGGATGATTTTCCATTCATTGCTTTGCTTGCTTGCTTGCAGCAACGATATGAGAGGATGCTTGCAGTTGCAATAAACTTTATGGAATTTATTGTTGGAGGTTATCAAGTGCTTTCGCATTTGCATTGAAACAGTTTTTGCTTTCGTGGTTTACTTCCCACTGCTTCATTTAATTTTTTTCGGGGTTCGTGGGGTGAGAGCATCCGTATAATTAAGACAATATTCGTTCAAAATGAGTGAAAAGTGTTTTTGCGGAATTACTGCTGTAAATTTTTAATTAACTTAATGACAAACTCTTTCTTGCCTGCTTGTGCTGAGTTGTCCTGTTAGAAGCCACGAAGAGATAAATTGCATTTGACGATGTTTCTTGTCAACGAAAATATAAAATAATTTTTCATCTCTCTCATTCTCGCACACATGACTTTTCACATCATAACAACAAAAATGCTGTGCAGCAATGATTTATGACTTTAAAAGAAAATAATTTCCCCCAAACATTTCAATTTAATTCATCATCAATTTCTGGAGAACGATTCAACGATTCACTCAATTTCCATTGTGAAAACGCTTGTATCTGCGGATGACAGACGGCATTATCAATAAAATCCCATCTCAACATTATTCATTCACACTCAGCATGTGTTATCTTCTTCAATTGTGACTTTTCTTCTTACTATTCTCTAATCTCTTACCAGCAATCATTCACGTTTAAATATAATATAAAAACATTTAAGATCTCTCAATATCTACCTATCAATTTATTGCGAATATAAAAATTAGAGTGAAATCCATAATCATAAAATGAAAGCCCAAAATGATAAAAAATTTAACTTTAATATCCGTAAAGCTTAGACTTTTGCCCTTGCTTTTACTTTCTGCACGAGATATACACGGAGAAAAATACTTTATAGCGCTTAGAAATGATTTGTCCCTATAAAGTGAAATTATAGCTGGCAGAAATTTTTACTTTCTGCCAGACATACATTTTATTTTATGACACTTAAAAAGTAGAAGTTTTTTTCTGACATAAAAATCTTTATGAGACTTAAAAATTAATTTTTTAGGTGTTAAAAATTTGACTTTTTAACAAATAAAAATATTTTCTAGTAACTTATATACTTCGCAAGAGGATAATTATCTGTTACTGTATGTAGTTGACGCTGAGAATTGAAATTAGGCTGAATAATTAAATATGACTTTATTTTACTTCTAACCGATGTATCTGTAAATAATAAAATTTTATGGAAGTAAAAATGACAAAATGCATTTCATTTACTAAAAATTATAGAAATAATTTTACAACAATTTTCATACAAAATATATTTTCTAATAAGAATTTTTATGCAATTTCATAGTTATAAAAGCGTTAAGTATATCACAAAAATTTAACTTTGAGAAAAAAATATGCATTTTATTTTCTATGTCATAAAAATTTAATTTTTAAGTCTTAAAAATGTCTTTATAAGAGTAAGAAAAAAATTTATAAGAGTCAGAAAAAAATTTATAAGACTTAAAAATAATTTTTTAGACCAATAAAATTTTCAAATTTTTTCTTGAGAAATTTTTATGTCTTAAAAAGAATTTTTAAATGTCATAAAGTTTTTATAACTGTTATAAATTTTTTTATATCTCTAAAAAAGTATTTATGCCAGTTAAAAAATATTTTTCTCAGTGTACTGAAAAGTCAATAAAAATCGAAATTTTCAAGGTGAACACAATTAGATTTTTGTGAAAAATTTCGATTAAATTTGGAAAAATAATTTAATCCAAAAAGCATTTAGTGCAGTTATGTTTCTTTTTTTAAATATATTTACTAGAGTGACTTCATATTGACTTTGTTCAATGCCTTTTTTTCTCATTTGGCCTAATACAAAAATTCTATCAATGCGTAAACGGCAAAAATGCCTTTCTTTAAAAAATTAATTTTCATCACGAACGCAAGCTTATTATTGGTTTTCTAAAGCAAAAACAAGATACAAGTTGTATAAATTCATGTAATTTTAACATCGATGTCTTGTTAACATCTTCATTGATATATATAAAATAAAGGAAGGCGATGAAATTTTGAATCGACGAATTCAATTAAATTTGCAAATATTTTCTCACATCCTTGGAAAATTCTATCATCTACTTACTTTAAGTACAGTGAAGAAAGCGAGCGATTTAATTGAATTAGTTTGATCGTCTTAAGTTGTTGTTTTTTTGGTTGAATTTAATATAATAAAATCGATTTTTGTGTCTGTTTTCGTCTTTCTTTCGCGAAGTGAAGTACTAACTTAATTAAGTTGATGTGACTTTAATTAATTAAAATTGAGAGAAAATTTTGTGGTTGCTTGAGGCTTTTTTGAGTAAAAATTTAAGCATTTTGAGCTTGAAAAATAAAGAAACGTTTTGATAACGCAGCAAGAAAAACGCAATGTTATAATTTTAACGTAAAACCATACATTGCATTGACAGCAAAAGAGGCTGAATGAGAGAAAATAGCAAACGATGTTTCTGCCATTGATTGACAATTGCCGAGAGAAATCTAAATCATGTTGAGGAAGCATTTTGATGGATCAAAAAATGATGAAACGATGAAAATAAAATAAAAAATAAAGCTTTAGCCTGCCAACCCTAAAAATTTGTTATCAATAATATACTGTTGAATACTCGTGAGTGTGTATATTGCTGAAGTAGATTACACAGAAAATCCCTTGTCATAGAGGTCGAAGAGAAAAAGATTGAAAATGACAAAACGGAAATTGAGTGCTTTTTAATATTCCATTTTAGCATTTAATAAAAAATTAATTCCCCACATTTTGTTACAAAGTTTAAGTCGCAAATCTGTCTAACCCACATTTTGCTTCTTAGTTACGAGTGACGTCAATCACTATATATGAATTGGAAAGCAAGGAAAAGTTACTCAGAAATAACTGGAGTCTTTAGATTATCGCTGATAATAAATATTAGTAGGAAAACTTGAGATTCTAAGCATAATTTCTTTTTTTAATCTGATAAACTCTAAAAGTACTAAATTTGAAATATAAAAAATGAAAACCAAAACACAAAATATTTTTAAATTTATTCTACCGTCTTCCCTCGAATATAAGAGCCGGCTCTTATATTCACTTTTAAAAGTTCGCACATACAATTAACGCCATGTGCGAACTATGAAAAGTGTTTAGTACAATATTAAGTATTTTTTACTGTTCTAAACTCTTTTCATAGTTCGCACATGGTGTTAATTGTATGTGCAAACTTTTTAAAGTGTTTATCAGGGTTGTTAAAGTAGGTGAATCTACTAAGTAGATTTGACCTACAGTAGGTTAGACCTACTTAGTAGGTGGACCTACTTTTACA
>JACWBX010000675.1:0-37819 GCA_014622435.1 Polypedilum pembai
TATATTTCTTTTTCTTCTTGATTTTTGGTTATAAAAATTAATATCTGTATTACACCTGACCCAATAAATCAGAAGTTTTTATTTCTTGAAAAACTAATTTTCAATGTTTTATAAGAGTAAAAAAGAACTTTTTAAGAGTCATAAAAAAGCTTTATGAGACTTAAAAATATTTTATAAAACTTAAAAAGCGTTCATTTCTTTTTAAGACTCATAAAGTTTTTATGAGTGTTAAAAAGTTCTTTATAAGACTTAAAAAGAAATTTTGAATTGATAAAAAATTTGGAAACTTTTTACGTCTTAAAAAGTTTTTTATAAGTCTCATAAAGATTTTATATCTGTAATAAAGTCTTTATGCCAGTTAATAATTTTTTTTCTCCGTGTACATAGAAGGTCTATGGTATGCAGAAAACAAATTTAATTCAAAAATTAGGATATAAAAGAAAATAGCTATCCAGGCAAATTCAAAATGTAAAAACAATATCTTAGTTCTAATTAAAGAAATTTCGACTAATTAAGAAAATAGAGCTGTCTGGAACTTTTCCCTGGACAGGCAAATTTGAGTTTATTTAGACTATGCATAAATATTGCTTATAAAGTCAGTGTCTATACATAGAAAACTGTTCGTAAAGACGAAAATAAAGTCAATTCTGGTTTCTATGTTTTTTTTTCTCTTTGTTAGCTTTCAAAAGTTGTTTCCCCTTGAATTTTTGATATGAATGAAATATGTTTGTGCTATTAATGATTGATTTGTGCAATGAAATTAGTTTCACTATGTTATCAAACGTTTTTCAGAGCTTGTAGAAATATTTCTAAAACTTTTGTAAAAATTTGTTTTTTAAAACCGTTATGCGATTAACTAAAATGTCAACTAAACTTAGTTAATTAGAGTTTTCTTTTAAAATAAATTAAATTTAGTTGACATTTAGGCAATGAATCGCAATACGGTTTTGGACTCAAATATAAATAATTTTGGAAAGATGAACGAATGAAGTTCGTAAAATCGTATAAATCTTTTAAAATTATTTTATTCATGATCTTTGAAAAAATTTCTCATTCCAGAAAATGACTTTTTTCGATAGAATGATTTTTTTTGTTGGGAAAATTAAATTGAGCAGAATTTTTTTTGCCAATTTGGCAAAATTTCGCCGATTTTTTTCGTCTAAAAATGTAGTTGTAGGAATTTTTACCTTTACAAAAGTAGGTCAACCTATAAGATAAATATTACCTTAATTTTAAATTATTTTATAAAAGTTTAATGACAGCCGAAGAAATGTTATAAAATGCAATTTGGCAAAAATCATTCAAAATTGTATAAATCGCTTAAACCAGTGTTGTAAACGTAGAATTTACTTTGTAGCTTTTGGGTACTTTCTACAGTAGATTCTGTAGCTAATCGGCTATTGCAGCTTTTAGTTACTTTTTGGAAAGAAGCTTTTGGCTACAGTAACCAAATGGAAACTGTCTACATTCAGCAGCTTGCTTTTTTTCTATCTATTGAGAAAGCTTTTCAACTCGGAAAGAGATATTTTTAATAAAATAAATTTTTTGGAAAATTAAAAAACCCGGTATAGGCTAAAACTGAGATATTTCACCGGACAAATTCAACTATTAACTTTAATCCTTGTTTGCATCTACTTTAGGTCAAATCTACCGGTAGAAGTAGCTAAAATCTACTAAAGAAGATTCTACTTTAACAACCCTGATTTTGTTTTAATCTAATTTCTTGCAAATCTAAATTTATGCGATTTAATTCTTCTAAATTCTATTTTTGCTAAGTTTGCTTTTCTATAGATTTTTAGCTCAAACTGTTGAGCTTTTTTTGCTCAGTTACTAGCCAGAGATCGAAAAATCTAAAAATAACTAATTCAAGTTCATTTTTAAAAAGAAGTCTAAAATTTTTCTTATTTCTACAAGCTCATTGAAAAGACTATGAGAAAAGTATCAAAGAACTTTTTTTCTACAATCTAACTAATTCAGTTCTTCAACTTTTCTCTCAAAAATGCCAAATTTTTTTTCATCATTCAAAATTAAAAAATTATAAAAAAGCAAAATTTCGTCTCATATTTGTCAAACAACAAAAATTAAGAAAAAAGAAAAATAACAAAAACAAAAGTCAGCATTGACGTCAAATATGCTGAAAATTTTTTTACTTTTTTAAAAATTTCTCAAATATGCACACAACATTGCATAAAACTTTTTTTTATTTTCACTCAATCAAAAGAAAAAAAGCCAAAAATAAGAAGAAGAAGAAGAAAAAAGTTTATTGACTCACCCAATGAGTGGTGTCTTGAGGTTAAGAAATCCATTGAGTTTCGTGTTAATTTTGTTTGCTTGTGCGCTAGTCTGTTGTGGTTGCTGCTGTTGCTGCTTTTTTTGTTCTTCAAGCAATTGCTCTTGTTGCTGTGTCTCAAGCAGCTGTTGAAATTTTAAACTTGCACTGCTCGTTTCATGATCATCACATGGTTCAACAAATTCAAGCTGTGAACGCTTATGACGCCACCAAAAATATGCACCAGCCAAGAGAACAAGTATTAGTGTGATAATACCAAGTGTTGAGAGGACACCAATCAAGACAATTTTTCCTAGCTCTGAAAAATTTTTATAAAAAATTAGTCAAACATTATAGAATTGTCAAGAGATTTAAAACTTTTGTTTTTTTTTTAAGTTGTTGATTAAACACAAACATTGAGCCATAAAAAAAGGCAAAATTTTTAATGAACTAAAAAAAAAGTTTACGTTTTTTGATGTCGGGTGAAAATTAGTTTGTTTTGGGAATTACAAAGTGGAAAAATGTGTAAGTGCTTTTTGGGACTGAAATGTTTGTTGTGAATTTGATTTTTATTTGAGTTTCCTTATCACATTCAAATATAGCTCAGAATTTTGATTCATACTTGACTTAGATGTAAACTTGATTATCAACTTGAATGCAAGTTGACTTACTCAAAAGTGTTTCTAATTCATTCAAAATTTCATTTAAATTAGTCAAAATTTGACGAATTTATATGAAAGTCGATGATTCTTGAATTTTAACTAGAACTCGGCACTTTTATGTCTACTTGATTTATTTTTGTACAACTTGTATGTTTACTTGACTAGTAATTTTGTGCAAGTTGCATGCAAATGTAATGACAAAATGTTTGTTAATAATTTGATTTATTTTACTTTAATTTTCTTATCACAATCTAATATAATTCAGAACACGCATTCATACTTGACTTAAATTTATACTTGATAACAACTTGCATATCAACTTGACTTAATCAAAAATTTCTCTAATTCATTCAAAATTTTATTAAATTTGGTCAAAATTATTGATAAATTTATATTAAAGTCCGAGAGGACAAAAAGGGCAAAATTTTTGTTCCATTTTCATACAAAAAAAGGTCAAAAAATTTTTTTACGCCTTTTAAAAAATTTAACAAAGGGCAAAAAGGGCAAAAATAATTTTTTTTTGCCCCAGTGTCCATCCCCTCGTCAAAGTCAATAACACTTGAATTCGGCACTTCTATGTCTACTTGACTTATTTTTATAAAACTTGTATGCTTACTTGATTGGTTTTGTGCAAGTTGACTAAACAAAATTCTTTTAATTCATTCAAATTTTATTAAATGTTGTTCAATTCTTGTTAAATTAAAAAATAATTGACAATCGTATAAATTTACTAAAAATTTCGATCAAATCATATAAAATTTGAAACACTTTTGAGAATGTCAACTTGCATGCAAGTTGACTTAATCAAAATTGTCTTTAATCCTTTGAGATTTTACTAATTTTTGTCAGTATTTTGGTAAGCTTAAAAATCATTGAATTTCACTTATATTTACTAAAATTTTGACCAAATAAATTAAAATCTTAATGAATTAGATACAATTTTGTTTAAGTCAAGTAAAATTTCAACTTGCACAAAATTACCAATCAAGTAAGCATACAAATTCACAATTAAGATTAAGTCCACCGTCTATATGTGAATTTTCTTAGACGGCGAATTTTATACAGAAAATTTCCGGTTAAGTCCGCCGTTGACGGGTTTAAACTTGACTTTTTTGCTCAAAATTACTAGTCAAATACTAGCATGAAAGTTGCAGTCAAATGTCAAACTAAAATTCTTTTTTTTCTCTAATCAAATTTGTTGACCTAGAAAGTAATCATTTTAGTCTTTTTTCATCTCATTCACACTTCAACATCAAAAACCATT
Organism: Polypedilum pembai; assembly: GCA_014622435.1. Taxonomy (NCBI): domain Eukaryota; kingdom Metazoa; phylum Arthropoda; class Insecta; order Diptera; family Chironomidae; genus Polypedilum; species Polypedilum pembai. Next base: position 4,196 of record JACWBX010000675.1, read on the forward strand.
AAACATCCATCCTCAACTAGATGGATTTATCACATACTTTACTGTCTCTACTACACTTTTGATCAAATAAAACAAAATCAATAAATGTTAGAAACACATCATATCAAGCTTTTATGTATACACATGAACGCCAATGTTATCTCAAATTGTGTTGAAAAAATTATTTTTTTTCGCTGCTTCTTCACACACACAAACACACTTCACTGTTGCTGGCAGTAAAAAAAAAATTCCCTTCATTGTTGTCGATCGATAAAATGAAATGAAAAACTTTTCCAATTAACACAGCACAGCGATGAAATAAAAAAAAAATGAGTGAAAAATTTTGTCGAGTGTGTGTGGTTGTTGTGTAATTTTTGGTAGATAAAGTTGAACTTTTATCAAATATGTGAATGTGTCAATAACAGATGATTTTATTAGCTTGTGATTGTGTGAATTTGAATAAAGTGTGAAGTTGAGTGAATATTTATTTGATATAAATTTCCAAGAATTTTTTATGAATCGTTTGTCAACGTTGACATCAAATTTTTGAATAATTTTACTATAATTTTTATAGATGGCGCTTTAAGTTTTTAAAAATTTAGTTAAGAAAATTGTAGATGGCGCTTAAAGAAACTTTTTGTTCAGTAAAATTTCGCTATGAAAATAAAAGATGACGCTTTAAACAAATTTTTATTTTCGAAAAATTTCACTTTGAAAAATGTAGATGGCGCTATTAATATCAAGTAGCGCGCTCAACAGTTTTCACACATTCTCGATAAAATTGCTCTCTATTTTCTTATTTCATCATTGTGCTATGTTGATTAAACAGTTTTTTAATTTAAAAAAATTCTTCTATAAAAATTGTATAAGGCAAAATTTGATTTCTAAAGCGCCATCTACAATATATATAGCGGAACTATTTAAAAAACGAAAAGCTTTAATAAGCGCCATCTATATTTTTCATAGCGAAAATTTTCGAAATTAAAAAATTGTTCAAAGCGACATCTTTAATATTTTAAGCGAATTTTTTGGGAACTAAAAATTTGTTTGATGCGCCATCTACAATTTTCAAAAAGAAATTTTTCGAAAGTGAAAAGTTGTTCGAAGCGCTTTTTACAAATTTCATAGCAGAAAATTTTCATCACATTTAGCATGTGATTTTCAAAGAACAGTTTTTGCGCGTTTTAAAAAATTTTTCCAATTTTGCCATTGTGTTCATCTCACTTGATATTCTACTTGAATTCCAATTATTTTCTTAGAAATGAATTCATAAAATATTTCTAAGAAAACTTGGAGAAATTCAAAGAAAAAATTTTCATTCACAATAATTTTAAATAAAAATAAATGATGAACTCACCCATAATTTCTTCAATTATTTTCTCTTCCTTTGATTTGCCTTTTTAATCTTCTTCTTTTCTATTTTTTTATCTATCAAATATTTTCACTTTCAATGTCAAAAATTTCTTCAACCAAAAAAAAGAGTGAACAGAAAAAAAATCAATTTTTGAAAGTCTTGTGCTTGTCTACAAATATTTTCTCTCCTCAGGTCGCTTCATCGGCAAAGAGAAGAAATTTCAAGATCATGATGATGTAGATGATTTGATATTTTTTTTATTCTTACAATAACAAACATTCAGAGAGAGAGAGAGAGAATTTTTTTTTGATATAATTTGATGTTGTTGATAGCAAATAGGATTTAGTGTACGAATGCGTGGTTTCAGGCGAGGAAAATGACGATGCTTATCCTTAAGTTATGTTGATATTGATAATAGTTTCACTTGATATTGAACGTGTTCATGTATGAGCGAAAGATTTAGTGCGATTATGAGAGTCGAATTTCAAAAAGCTTCAAGGACGAGAATTTTTCTTGATTGCATGATAAAATCTTTGTTGTGTTGTTGACTTTCTCACTGTTGATCGATGAAATAAATTTTTTGTTGATCTTTTCTGAAAATAGAAAGAAAATAAAAAATAAAATTTAGCAAGTTGTTTATTTAACGCTTAACTTTATGAACAACATTGTAAAAGTAGAATTTTGGTTTTACTTAATTTTAACTTAATTTTATTTAGTGTTTTATAGGATTCGGCCATTGTCACCGATATCGGTAAACAAAAAATTTCCTAGATCTTTTTTTAAACACCCTCTATAATATTCATAGCGGAATTTTTCGAAAGTTTTTTGCTTTGTCGATATCGGCGACTACAGCCGAACCCTAATATTTTCAAAGTATTTCATGAAATTTTATTCTATTTCTAGTGCTGTAAATGTAATAATGTCAATCCAGAAGTAAAAATTTCTGTCTAATGTGGCCTAAAGTGGAAATATTCCCGAAATTAAAAAGCCTAATAATTTCTACTTTATAGCCTTCGGCTACTTTTAACAGTAAATTTTGGCTAATGGAAATTGCTGGAAATACGATATAGTTCCTGTCTAGTAACGATAACTTGAGCAGATGGAAGATTTATGCTGGTATTATGCCGAGCTTTAAGAAGTTTGCCAACAACTTAGTGCAGCAATTAGGAGACATGGATTCGATTCTCACTCTTTAGGTATCTTTTTTCTGCTAGTCTAACAGCTATAAACCAGTAGTTTAATAATTCTGCATTGGAATTTTTAATTTGACATTCTCAATAAAAAAAAAGCCAACACGTGTTACAAAATGCAAAACGAAACCTCAGAAATGTTTTTTCTCTTTTATTTCTCAAAATAAACCCCTTAAAGAAGAAGAAGAAGAAGAAGCGAAGAAATTTCAATTTATTTAAGCAGCTTTATTAAAATCAAAATAAAAAAAAAACATTCCGCGCAGTCTTTTTTCTTCTTTGATGTATTTATGAGAAATGAAAAATTCTTAAGAAGTCAAAAAGACTAAAATTAAAATTTTATTAAAGAAGGAAAAAATTTCTAGAAGCAAAAAAATAAAAATCAAAATTTTAGTCAACATTTGGCGAATTTCTCACATAAATTTTAAAAATTTTCATTTGTAACTTCATTTCCCCTTTGGCAACCAACCGACATAACATATTGCACACTGTTAATTCCACTATTACTCAACATTCAACTAGTTTACCAATGTTTGGTCTGAAAAATTTGTGCTTCTCGTTTTCCATGTCATGCAATGAATATTGAAATTATTAATAAACTAGCGCATTTGGCTCGTTTTGTCAAAACATTTACAAATCAATTTTGCTAACTTTGATCAAAAGTTTATATGAAAAGTATTGAGAAAATTAAAATAATCTATAAAGTATTGCATTAGATTAGCATTAAAATACTCAACTCTCAAACATGATTTTAAGCATCGAAGCATTCAACCATTTAGTGCTGAGCATTAAAAAATACTTAAAAATTTGTGCTGAACACTAGAAATTAGTGCTGAGCATTTCTATGTTTAGTAAATAAATGCTGAGCACTGAAATTTTAAATCTTGTCGTTGAAACACTTAAACAATAAATTTTGAGCTCTAAAACACTCTATTTCATATACTGAACTTTGAAATATTCAAACACTTAATGCTAAACACTAAAAGACGCAAAAATTTTGTGTCGAGAACTGAAAAAACTTCAAAGCTTTTGTGCTGAGCATTGAAACCTCATAAAATTAGCAATGAGCGTCGAAACAATGAAATACTTAATACTGAGAACTCAAACACTTAACGTTGAACTTCAAAACACTCAAAAAACAGTTCTGAGCATTTTTATACTCAATAAATAAATGCTAACACAATATAAATTCTAAAATACTGAAGCTTGTCATTAGAAAACTCAAACACTTAGTGTTAAGTTACAAAACACTTAAATTTTTAGTACTGAACACAAAATACTCAACAATTGGAAGTAATTGATAGTAGCAGTTTGTATTTTTTGTGATGAGCATTAAAACACTCGAATTTATGTGCTGAGCACTCAACACTTATACTCAATAAATAAATGCTAACACAATATAAATTCTAAAATACTAATTAGTATTAGTTAGTAACAACTGCTAGCTCCAAACATCACTCAATTATATTATATGAGTTAATTTATCATGTTGACTAAAGTGAATTGAAAATGAAAATGAGATATTGTTGTAAATTGAGGTGAAATGACTTTAGGGGATTGTTAATGAAATTCAGGTCGTAATAAAAAATTAAATTACGTAGCAAAATTGTGATTAAAAAATTTTCTTAAATGGAAAATTTTTTTCTTTCTCGATCACTAACCTTTTTCTATCATATCACTATTTTCTCATCATCAATTACTCATGACATGCATGAACTTTTAATCTGTCATCATCATATTACAATATTATTTTCATTGAAAGAGAGAGACAGACAGACAGACAGATATGCATGATGGAATGAACACTATTAAATGGCACTTCATAATTTTCATCCAAATGAGCCTCACATGCTATTAGTAATAATGAGAATTACAATCTAGTAATGAAATTGTTGAATGTGTATTTGGAATAAAGAGCAATGGCGACAAAAATTCTCTTCGACTGTTGCTTCTTTTCTCTGTTTTTATTATCTGATGATTATGTAAGAAGAAATTTTATTATATGACACAATTTTATTCACATTTTAGCAAGAGTTTAGAACTCATGATAGCGAAAAAACAGAGTAACCATTGAAATTCAAAAATTTTATATGAAATTAACAAAAACTTTTTGTTAATTTGTTAGAATTTTTGGATAGAGTTCTTCTCCCTTGCATTTTAGTCAAAGAACTTTCTCTTAAAAGATAATTCAAAGAGGAAACAATTTTAACAAAATTTTTTTAATTTCAATGCTTACTTTGCTTTTCTTCTATCTTTCGAATTGTAGAAGAAAACTTTAAAAACTTTTTTGATTAAAATAAAAAAGAAAAACTTAATTTTTTATCTTGTTGTAACAAATTTTTAGCGGTTTCTTGGTAAATTCTTGATTGTTGATGAATGAAAGGAGAGAAAAGAAAAAGTTTTGAGTGCAACATTGTTTGCATTTCAAACTTTTGACAAATTTTGTTTTTCTATAGGTGTTAAAATAATTTCAGTTTTTAAACTCGCCTAATGAGTTTAAAAAACGTTAGGGCTCCAACTCTTACTAAAAAGCTTTTATGAATATTTTTGATTGAGTTTTTCTGTTGATTTCTTTGATGTTTTGCAACGAAACTTTCAAAATAAACTTATTATTTGTTAATTTATCAGAAACAAGTAACGTTTGTCCGAAATTCTTCTTATTTAAGAATTTTTGTAAAAGCTTTTTTTAAAAATTTTTCTTTGAATTTTAAAATCTTGATTTTTGATTGAATTTGAAGTAGGAAACGAAAAGTTTGCATTAAGATATTAAATTATTGAAACGAATTATGATTTAGTTATGAAATATTAGAGTTTTGTTGCACTTTTAGTTTAAATTTGAAAAATTTCATTTTGCTTTTCTAGTACCTTAACTCTTTTCAATCTCATGAAAAGAAAAATAAATTTTTTTGGAACTGTCCCTACCTTTAATTTTTTTTTAATGAATTCAAAGAAAGAAGTTAAAGTTTTGCTTTTAATTGTTAAATTTTTGGTATAATATTTTTTTGTTAAAATACCAGAGATTTGCAACTCATTTGAGCTAAAACTTTTTTGGCTTTTCTAGTACCTGAACCAGAATCAGATTTCGACTAAAATATTGTATGCTAAATGTAGTCAACTTAAATACGAATTTTTAGTTGACTTCGGGCTCTAACCTTAACTATTTTCACTCTCAGTTTACAAGCTTAAAAAAAAAGATTATTTTTGAATTGTCACTTTTTTTAGCAAATTCTATTTTTATTTTTGGATCAAAACTTGAGTAAAAATAGAAAGAAAAGAAATAAGTTCAATTAATTCAATTCCATTAGTGATTTTATATTGAGTAAAATGACTCAACTTTCTTTTCATGAGTCAGCACAAAAATAGAGAGAGAGAGAGAAAAGAAAAAAAGTTTTAAGCAGCAAAAAGAAAAAGACCATTATGCAACATTATGGAAAAAAAATTCAGAGAAATTTTTCTCCTTAACAACGGCATTTAGTCCTAAGCACAGAAATAAAAAAAAATTAAATTTAGAAAGGTCAAAATGTTGTCAGTATCAGACTCATCGTCACAATCTACCTTTTGCCTCTTTCATCTTGTCATTTGCAAAAAAAAAAGTCTTCATTGCTAGATAAAGAAAAATGAAACCACTGAAAAGTTTCATAAAATTCAATCAAAAAGCTTTCATTATCTTCAAATAAGAAAGTAAAAAGTTTGCAAATGATTAAAATACACAAAAAGTTACTTTTCAGCTTTTCATGTCGGCTTTCATTATTAAAAAAAGGCAAACTTTTTCGAAAGAATCGACAGGCTGCTGCTTTTATGCTCCTTCTTACATTTTCAATCTATTTGCACACTCTTGAATTGGAAAATTTGAAAAAGAGAGAGAGAAAAAAGTTTTTGACTGTTTGTAAGAGGATTTTGGTATTTAATGCTGATTGAGGTCAAGTTTGTCTTTAAATTTTTTTTTGTATTGGAAATTTGTGAATGAATTTTTAATAAAAAAGCGTTTCAGGATTATTGAGAAAAGTCCAGGAGTCGAAATATGCGTTATGAGCTACCTTAATGGTTCAATGGTAAGACGCTGGTTTAGCAAGATGATAGTCTTAGATCAGGCATTTTTCACGCTCAGAATTTACTGCTATCGGATCACAATATAAAAAGTAAAGTTCAATGACGAATACGTCATGCTTATCTTCTGCCTTCACTATTTATTTCAACGGAATGATGACTGAAATCATTGTGTAATTCAATACGCTTCAAATTGGAGTCAGTCAAATACAACATTCTATGCTTCACAGCAGAATTCATCATCATGTATTTTTAAGCTTATTTTGAATTTTTAGTGCTTAAAGCTTTTTTTTATTGAGAATTGAAATGCTCAGTACGATTTTCAAATGTTTTAGTGCTCAGCACTTGATGTTTGAATATTTCAAAGGTAAACTTTAGATTTTGAAATCTTAAATGTTCAACATTTGTTTATTGAATATTTAAATGTTCATTTCAGTTCAGTTTTTATTTGTTTCATGCTCAATAGTAAGAGTGTGAAATTTACAAATGATTTAGTGTTTGTTTCTACAGAATCTAGCTCGAACTAATTATGAAAGTTGACAATTTTCTAAACTTTAAAATGCTCACTGATAGCTTACTCGTAAGAGTATTTGACTGGCAATTAGTAAACTTAGATTCAATTTCTGCTCGGACAGAGAAAAAAAGTTTTTGACTAAAATAAAGTTTGATCTAATAAAGCTATTTATGAGACATAAAAAATTCGTTTTAAGACACTCATAAATTTTTTTCATACAAACTTTTTCTGGCATTAAGTCATTTTATGTCAGATAAAAAAGATTTTTCCACCGTACGGTTTATAATATTTAATAAAAAAGAAAGCCACAAAGCGATAGTTTTCAATAAATTTCAATACTTTTTCTGTTCTTGTCACTTTTCATTACTTAATTTCTTGAAAACACAACGTATAACGACAAAACAATTAATTTCTGACTAAAACGCCATTTCCTTTTTGTTTTTTTTTTCTTTCTCTCTTTCTTGTATTTCTATCAGCACATAGCAAAGAAATGAAAATTTTCGGTCACACGAGAAAAAGAAACATTTGAGAAAAAGAAATTTGTGAATGTGATTTGAATCTACGGCTACTTTTTTTCTGGTCTATTCGCATGCTAGAGTTGAGGAAATTTTATTGAAAAGTGTTTTGAATGAGTTATTTGAAGGACAAATTTAAATGATGAAAATTAGAAGAAAAATCGAAAATTTTTAGTTCTTTTTTAGGTATCAAATATTGATCCAAAAGCTCCATTTTACTTCTTCTTTTTTCTCATTTTTACCTCTCATAAATTACAATCTGATTTTCACCTTTCTCTCTTTATTTCTATCCTCCTAAGATATTTTCATTTTCATATTTAGTTGTTTAACCGAAAATAGCTAGGGTTTGTTTAGCTTACTTGACAATTTTTATGCAACTTGCATGCAAGTTGACTTAATCAAAAATTTCTCTAATTTATTCTGTTTTTATTTATTTTGATCGAAATTTGCCAAATTTATATGAAAGTCAATAATTCTCAAATTCAACAAGAAATTTGTTCAAATTAAATAAAATTTCAATGAATTAGAGACAATTTAGAGTAAGCCAACTTGCATGCAAGTTGCATAAAAATAGTCAAGTAAATGTCAAACCCTACAGATTTTTATTAAGTTCAACCAAAAATAACAACAACAACAACAACAACAATCACTATAGCCTACAATAATATTTCGTTTACCATTTTTATCTCAAATTATAATTTTTTTCCTTCATTATTTTGGCACGAATTGGTTGTTCTCAGTATGCTAGAAACAGGAAGTTTTTTTAATTTATTTACTTAACAAATTAGCAATGGTGTTGGCAGTAAATCAAGAAAAGAATAAAAAAGTTAAAGTTAGAAGAATTTTTACACGTGTTCAAAGTCCGCTCATTCTTCAAGCATAAAAAAGCTCCCGTTGTAGGCACAAAGAAGAACCTAAAGTGCTCACATGAATACAAAATTCTTCTCATTCTATCTGTTTTTATGCCTTGACAGTAAGCGACAAAACTCATAAATAAAACATTTTTCTTTCTCACTCACATACTGTTTGCTTTTCTCATAGGCAGCAGGCATTTTGGGATGACACTGATGTCAGCTTTGTGTGTGTGAGGATGGTTAATGTTAGATAGATTATAGAAAAAAAATATATCAAAGTTATTTTTTAAAAAAATTATCTTTCTCATCCCTGACCTTAATTTTTTTTATAATCATGACTATCAAGTATTTTCTCTTAATAAACCTTTTACATATGTAAGTGTCAGTCACACATATATTTACTAATTCTTTTTATAGATTAATTTCACCACATAGTTTATCTTATGGTTTCATATCAATCAATTGATTTTTTGTGCCGATATGAACTTTTTCTGTGTGTTTTCACGCCTACACAAAAAGATTAGATAAAGAGTGATTCTAAAATTATTTTTGTTGTTGTATTTTTCCGGAGAAATTAGGAAAATTTAAACCAAGATCTTGCCGGATCACCATGTACTGCCATTGACTGGCATGCACTGGCCTATTCTACACTTGAAGACCTTTCCAACGATAAGCAATACTCATATGTTTAAAAATTTTGAAATTTACAAAGTTCATGCCCTTGTGCCTGGAGTGCATGGCCTAGGCCATGATGTCTGAAAATTTTTCAAAACATGATTTCTTGACGTTTTATGCGTTTTTGGATGTTTTAGGCAGAAAAAATTTTTTTGACTCAAGATCATGGCCCACTGACATTGACCAGCATGATCTCTAAAAAATCTTTTTTAAGGCTCATCTACGCGTCCAGACCTTTTAAAAAAGTTCTCGATCACCTTTCTACGACTTTCCGTTCATGAGTTATGACTCTCAAAGCTAGTCAGTCAGCCATAGTGAAACTACAGGCGAAGTTTTTTTTACAAAAATGCGCTAGAAAATTCTTCATACATTTTAATTCAAAAAATTCATTGAAATGTTAAAAAATTACAAAATAATCCTCAAATCATTCATCACGCAACATTTCATTTGCAATTTCATTTCGTACTCGCTCGCTCATAAAAAATGACAGCAAAAAAGAAGAATTTTATGAATTTATGCATGGACAACATTTATCATCTTTTTTTCTCATAGCATAACAATGTGCAGTAAAATTTTTGATATATAATACAATAAATTATTTTTCATCATATCTTTTTAGTATAATGTTAAAAATTGAGTTTTGATCAAAAGTTTTTTCACTCAATTTGAAAGTGTTGTGATGTCATTAAACAAAAATTTAATTTATAAGCAAGCTTTGAAAATTATTTCTTAATCAAGGAAAAAACAACTCTTGAAAATGACAACATTGCTGCCTGCTGGAGGAAAAACTTCATCAAGAAATCTAACAAAATAACAAAAAAATGTTTGTTAATTTCATACAAAATTTTTGAGCTTCAATGGTTACTCTGTTTTTGCTATCAAGAATTTTAACCCCTTTAAGTAACAATAAATTGAGTACATTGAGAGAAAGAAACTTTTTAGCTGGCATAAAGTTTGTGCTAATAAAGCACAATTGTGAGTCCTAAAAGACCAAATTTCATTAGATTCATAAAACTGTTAAGAACTGTTTAAAAACATTTACAAACGTTATAAAAAGTTTAATGAATCTAATAAAGTTTGCTCTTTTAGGACTCATAACTGTACTTTATTGACACAAACTTTATGCCAGTTAAAAACTTTTTTTTCCGTGCAGATAAGAGTTTAAGTTTAAACTTTAAGATATCAATAATAAGTAAATTTAAAAATCATTGGCTTTTAATAAATTTGTTGAAATATGACTAAATTAAATTGAGCAAGTCAAGTTGCATGCAAGTGCTCATCAGTGTTGTTACACAGGCGGCCTTGATTGCCTGTAATGATATTTACCAGACATCCAAAATGGAAATTGTAGAGGAGCCCAAATCGTTTTTGAAGAGCCATTTACAATTTTCATGGTGAAATTTTTCGGAAATATTATCACAGGCAATCTAGACCGTTTGTTTAACAATACTGGTGTTAATTTCTAGTAAAAATTTGATATTTTTGTTAAATGTCTTTGAAAATTATTCTTTTCTACATTTTAAAGCTCAAAAATTTCTCATATTTTGTCATAAATTGTGTATTAAAAATTTTCTCCCTTCTCAATTCATGTAGAATATTTTCTTTTTTGCAATAAATGTAATACATTTTCAATAGCTATTATGGACATGAATAAACGATATTGAATAAATATATGAACATGAAGCGTATCTTGAGCACCGCAATGGATTATTGTCACATGAGAAATTTTCATGCATGGCAAATATTTGAAGTTTGATAAGCAATGAAGGAAAATATTCGAATTAGAAACAGGTGAATGTGTCGACTTTTCAATAAATTTATAATTTTTTCTCTACTTTTTTATCTTATCAAAAATGATTGATTTGTGCATTTAATTTTTGTTTACATAATCAAAGTGCTTTTCATTCACATCAATGGTGAAAATTATGAAATGTTTAAATAATAAAAAAAAAGTTTCAATTGATGTCTGATGATGATGAGTTTCTATTGTGTGGTGAGTTGTGAACATACTGTGTGTATGTGCTTGTAGTTAATTGAATTGCTTCGTCAAAAATGTATTGTGGTTTGTTGAGTTAATTAAGGACAATTTTTTTTAACGTTATGAGCATATTGTGAAAGTTTTATTTTGTTGACATTTAATTGAATTTGCTGTGATTGATTTATTAAAAAAAAAAAAAACACTTTGAAATACTCGAAACCAGTGTTGTTACCGTAGACGTTTAAGGTTTACGTAGATTTTACTGTAGATTCGTTAGAAAGCTTTTGTCTACTGTCTACAATAAGCGTAGGACGTTGTATGTGAATATTCTATTTTGATTCGTATTCCGTCACACAATGATTCAGTTATCATTCTGATTATACGATTAGTCAAAACAGTGAATTAGCCTGATGTTCTTGTAATATTCGTCAGTGGACCTTTCCTTTTATACCTATAAATTCAAAATCCTTAGGACTTTCACTTTAAAACTCGAATCCAGTGGCGTCAGCTTGCAAAGCCAGCTTCTTACCACTGACCCATTAAGACAGCTTAAAACTCAAATATCACTAAAGTACAGTATGCAAACTTAAATATTTTATCAGTTCTGATCATTATCTTTGTTTTTACTTTACTATGCTTCGAATGTAATTTGAACAAAAAACACCAAAAGTCACGAAAAAAATTTTCCCCAAATTGTCATCCACGTGCATAATTTTTTTTAACCTTCATGAAAAACAAACTTTTTATCATAATCATTAAAATCTTTTCTTTTCACAAGAACAAGAAACATTAAGAGAGAGAGAAAAACTTTTGCAAGAAATAAAAAATCTCTTCAATCATTTAACAGCAGTAAAAGCATCAACGGTAACAAATTTTGTTAATAAAAGATATTTTGTTTTTGCTCTAGCCATGGCATTTGTTCTTTAGGGAAATTAGAAAGTTTTGCAACAGCATCAGCAGTCATACACACAAACTCATTAGCTCGTGAAGAAAAGCAAACAGTAGCAGCATCAGCAGTAAACTTTTTCATTGTCTTGATTGACTTCATACGAGCCTAAGATTAGGTCAATTGAAGGATAAAGTTCAAGGACGTAATTTTTTCTTCAAATTTTCACACAAAGTCTTGCCATATGTGAAAGAGAGAAAAAAAGTTTTGATGAGCATTTCTTCTTCTCAGTATGTGTGTTATGGTCTCAATATGAATTGTTTATGATCATCAGCAGGTCATTTTTTTCTCTCTCAATTTATTTCCATGTTTACACTTTTTCTTTAGACCATTTGAACTTATGATGATTAAATTGATTTTTATTACTTTTTGATGTCTTGTTATTGAGCTTATGAAGATTATCAACTAAACTGTTGGTGATATTTTGATGAAAGTTCAATGACTTTTAGAAAAATAAAGTCAACACTTTGTCTATTCTCAAGGCAAAAGGTAAATTTTTATTTTATTATCGATCAAGTAGAAATATCAAGTAGTCTAAAGTCAAGTGTAAATCATCAAGTTTAATAAAAAGTCAAGTCATGAAAAGCCCAGTAAGAAATATTCTTTTCAGAGCTCGGACTTTGTGAAGGATGACGGCTGAACTAGAAAATATCAGAAAAAAAATTTGGTAGGCAGATGGGAAGACAATGTAACTGCAAAAAAAAGAAAGCAGTTGCCTTCCAAAATTCATGAACTAAGAAAGATCTGCTAAGGTCTCTGCAGGAAGTCATATATATATATATATGATATCATTGATCAAGTAAAGGAGATTAAAATCAAACCAAGTAGTCTAAAGTCAAGTGTAAATTATCAAGTTTTGTAAAAAGTCAAGTAAAGGAAAGTTGACTGTTTTGACTAAATAACAAAAAACTTTTTCTCAAAATTTGCATAAAAATAATAAGTGTCCTGTGTTTAAATTTCATGAAATAAAAATTCTTTTACAAAAATTTAAATTATTTTCAGAAAAAAGTGCTCAATTTGTAATGAACATATTCAGGTAATACTCAATGAAAAAGTTTTGATTAAATAGAAATTCTTGGTGGTACTCAAAATAACTTAAACTCAAAAAAAAAAAAGTTCTTATTTTTAAAACTTTTGTTAATTGTGGGAAAAATTAAATCCTTTAGTGTTCTTTTACTTCTAAATAATTTACATTGTTTATAAATAGACAAGGAAAAGGAAAAAGAAATTTTTAATTTTATGTTTTCGAAAGAGTGTGTGAAAATATTAAAATTTTTATAAGTAATTATTTAAATTTTTGCCATTTTAGCCCAGATCATCTACGCCTACGATTTAGCTTTTGAAAACTATTGTCCAAGTGTAGACACTGCTTTGATAGGCGAAGTTTTCTGCTAACGTAAACAAAGTTGCCTAAGGATCTACGAAACTTTGGTAAATTTAGCCAACAGCTTTTTGTAGTGTTCGAAAACAGTTTCTAAGCGTAAATAATTGTTTTCAAAGGCAAAATCTATGATAGAAGTTGTAGACAATACGCACCTAGGTAACAACACTGTTCTAGTCACTTCTTTTTCAATCTGAATTATCAGATATATTGTCTCACTATCTAACCAAACATTGCAAAATAGACAGCAACAGCAGTATGATAGAGAAATGTGTGAGAACTTATAATTGTGTTCAAGATAACACACGTCTATGATAGTCTCACAAGAGTGCTACAAAGAAGATTATCATTATAAACGAGAGTGAATGAGAGAGAAAGAGTGAGAAAAGGGTAGAAAAATCTTATCCTTTAAGATATTCATAAAGAAGAGAAAAAATTGAGCGACTGAGAGAAAAATGTCAAAAGGTGAAAATTTTTTTAAAGAAGAATATAAAAATAAATTAAACTTGTTGAAAAATATTTTTCACTCACTCTTAACTCATTCATTGCACGTTTTTCGATATTTTACCTATAAAATTTTTCCCTTTCACTTTTTCTTTCCTTTCTTTTTTTTGCATAAACATTTCCTTTTTACTTCACTCTTAACCTAGGAAAATTTTCTACAAACACATACAGACATAAAACAAGAGCAATGAAAGGAAAAAAAAGGCTTCATTTCAAGGTCTTATTGTGGTGTTTTTTTGTATATTTGATAGAAGCTGGTTGCTTGTGTGAGTTTTTTTTTTTCGTAGCTTACAGGCAATAAAGCACACACAAAAAAGTTGAAAAAAAGAAATTTATCATATTCATGCTAGTAAAGACTTTTTTTTTGAGGTCAAAAAAGAAGTTGTTTAGTGGTTCAATAATGAACCTTATTGTGCTTATTAGGGGCAGTGAATCTTTTTCTTTTTTCTGATATAATGAAAGGCAGTAATAATGACGAGACTAAAAGTTTACGATGTCGTGCCTGGAATGGGATTTGCTGGCTATTTCTTGATTCAGTGCCGTCCCGGCTCATGACTTTTGTCTGAGACCGGGATTTCGCTTATTCCTACTCGAGACATGAGAATTTTATTTCATTTGAGTTTTATTTTGAAACAAATTTGAAGAAGAAAAGATCTTTTAAAAAAAGTTTTTTTAAAATTTTTAGAAATTTCTAGGGTTTGGCACTTGATTGCATACTTGTCTTACTTGACTTGATATTTTTTTGTTCAACTTGCATGCAAGTTGACTTTATAAAAAATTTCTCTAATTTATTCAAAAGCTGGCAAATTTATATGAAAGTCAATGTTTCTTAAATATACTAAGAATTTTGACCAAATTAAATAAAATTTGATTCAATTAAAGACATTTTAATGTAAGCCAAGTTGCAAAAAAATTTCAAGTTTATATGCAAGTGTTGAAAACTAGAAAATTCTAAAAACTTTGAGAGAAATTCATTAACTTTTCCTCAAAATATGTTTCAAAATGACATTCAAGTATGATAAATTAAAGAAATTTTTTGAGTAAGTCAACTTGCATGCAAGTTGCATAAAAATCCAGTCAAGTAAACATTCAAGTACCAAATTAAACTCTTAAATATCATTTTCAAATAAATTTGAAGAGAAAAAATAAAAGGAAAAAGAATTTCTAATCACAATCTATAAAAAATTCTTTTCTCATCCTTCTTAGAAAAGGAAAAACGCAAACCCAAGAAAAGGAAAAATTCCGATCATGAAAATTCAAATCAGCCACGCGCTTGCAATTTATTTTCTTCACCCATCATGTCTCATCATTATAATTCAACAATTGTGGTTCATGTGCTTGTGTAGAAAGAAACTAACGAAAGTTTTTCATCTCACATCTTTCAATTTTCGTTATTATGATGGTCTCATGCATGAATTTTCATTTTGTCTTCTACTTTACTTACTCTACATAAATTGCCTAATGCAAGTGGATTAACTAGATGTAATGAAATGTCTACTTTGCTTGCTTTTTTGTAATTTGATAAGCAAGCACGAAAAAGGGTTCATTTTCATCTTTAAAAAAGCTCAATTTTGTGTGTGTAGATGTGTGAAAAAGAAAGCTGATTAGAAGGATTTAGATAGGATAAGAATGGACTTGTTAAGAAAAGAAAATCTGATGTATGTGGATTAGTTTTGTAAGAGATTTGAGTGAAAATAATGATGGTTAAAGTTTTTCTAAGAGCTTTTCAAGCCAAATTAATATTGAAAGAGCTAAAAAGAAAGAAATTCGTTTTTCTTTCAAATTTTTAAATTTTTTTTTCCGGAAGTGGACACACAAGAAACCAAAGGATGCGAACTCTTTAAAAACAAAATCAAAATTGCAAAAATATCAAAAATTGCAAAAATTTTTTGATAATTTTCATACAAAAGATTATTTTTCAATGCCTACTCTGTTTTACTTATTAAGAGTTCTAATCCCTTGCAAGAAACAGGCAAAAATGATCAATAGAGAGCTAAAATTAAGCAAATTAGAAACGCTGTGAGTAACAAATTGCTCTTTTTTGCTTTCCTTTGCTTGAATTTGATTTTTTTGACGCATTTTTGAAAACTAAAGACAGTTTAAAAGAAATTTTTTGCATTTTTAAGCTCGCCTACTAAGAGTGACAGTTGTCCTTGCGTTACTTTTTTGTAAGAAAATTTTTTACAGACATGAGAGCTCGCTGAATGGTTGGAGTGGTAATAACTCGAGAACAGTAAATCATTAAAAGATGATTTTGGTTTTTTTTGGAAAAATCTCGAAGCGTGGTGATCCATCAATAAAAATTTTTTGAAATGTATGTTGAATCATGCCGGTGAAGCATACAATTTTGTCGGAAAAAAACTTTTTTTCAAAAAGTTCTTGAATCCAAATAAAAAGTCAAAAAAAATGTCAAACAAAGTTTTCGAAAGCTCTTTTTATGCTCTCCTGTGCTTGAATTTGATTTTTTTAACTACATTTTTGTAAAAACAAATATACTTGTTGGTACGACAGTTCGCTGATTGTTAGGTGTTTGCTTTTTACGGATCTTTTAAAAAAACTTCGAGAATTGTGTAAAAAGTCAAAATAATGTAAAAAAAAATTTCCAAACATCATACTGCTCTGTAACGACAAAAAAGCGCTATAATTTCAGACTAACAGACTGTCAAGATTTATTTACAATTTTTTCTGATTAAATTTAAAAAGTAAAAATCTAAAAACCTTTACAAAAAAAATCAGCAAATGAAATTCAAATAAGCTTTCTTACATATTGCTCAACTCATACAAAATAACAGACACATGTATAGTGAATAAATTACCATAAAAGCAATGAAGATGAGCAGTCTAGCGTAAAGCATTAAGGAAAATGACTCAAGTGAATGCTAGATGCTCAACACAACACAGCATGCCGCTTTTTTCTTTTTCCTAGGCAGTTATCTCATCTCATTTCATTCTATAATTTTCTCTACTCATTTTTTTTGATGAATCACATGCAATCAGTCTCTTCTAGCTCGCATAAATTATGAAAATAAACGACACAGTGAGAGAGAGAAAATTTCGTGTCTGTATTTGTAATTTGATCAAGAAAATAATTGAAAACATAAAAATTTTTCTTTATTGAGTCAATATTGATGGCGTGATGTCTTCTTATCTCATTTTTAACTTTATTCGATTGAAATTCATGAGATGAAATGTACATGATGTGAACTACGGGAGAGAATTCTATAATGAGCTTCATGTTATGCTTTTTGATGAATATTTAAGAAATATTAAAAGACTTTCAGAATAAAATTTTGAATTTATTTTCAATTGAAAAAATAAACTACTTGACTGATATTTTTGTGCAAGTTGTACACAAGTAAATTAATTGAAAAAAAATATATATAAAGAAAAGTTGTTGAAGGTTCATGAGAGCATAAAAATTCATCATTATATGTAATTATATACACTTGACTGGAATTTCCATCCAGCTTGCATGCAAGTTGACTTACTTAAAAATTTCTCTAATTGATTCAGATTCTATTAAATTTAACAAAATTTGAAAAATTTATCTAAAAGCTAATTTTACTCAAATTTACCTAAATTTTGGCCGAAATAAACAAAAAATTCAATGAATTAGAGACAATTTAGTATAAGTCAAGTTGCATGCAAGTTGACTTAAACAAAAAAGTCTCAAATTCATTCAGATTCTTGTTGAATTTATATGAAAGTCAATGATTCTTAAATTTAACAAAAATTCTGACTAAATTAAAAAAAATCTGAATGGATTAGAGACATTTTTGAGTAAGTCAGCTTTTGCAACTTGCATGGCACAAAAATAGTCAAATAAACATGCAAGTTTTTAAAATAAAGAAATAAAAATTTTAAGCTTGATAACAAAAAAGTTATCACTCAAGCCTTATCACTAAATTCATTTAATTTCTTTTTTTCTTTTCACTTCTCAAGACATTCCGTACTCAAAAGAATTTCATTATTTTCCATAATCATTCTAGAAAGAGAAAGAAGAAGTTGAGACAGAAGACATTGAGAATGACCACAAGGCTTCACTCAGAAGAAAAAAAGGTTAATATGCAGTGCAGCACTTTGAACTCGAAGAGAAATATGAAAATGAAGAAGACAATTTGAATAATTTTTTTCTTTTTCAAGAGAAATTAAATGGAAAGAAAAGGGCGATGATTTGAATCAGAGAAAAAAAGCTCAGGTGTGGTAATGAAAAAGGCTAGTTGAAATTTTCATTATTTTTTTGCTTGAATAGAAATCATTTATAGCTTTACAGAGAAAAAAAATGCAATATACAACAACAAAGAAAATAGATTGTGGGCAAGAATGTTCTGAATGAGTTTCATAATGGCAAATTGAAGAACTAAGAAAGGGAAACAAATATTATTCGAATGGTGCCTTTAGCGAGTCCTTGAAATTAGATTGATTCGGAGTAAGACTGTTGATGTGTCTTCATAGTTGTGTGCATACTTGACTGTGCAACTTGCATGCAAGTTGACTTACTCAAAAATGTCGACGCGCCGTAAATTGACTGCCGGCAACTGTCATTGCTGGTACTCTGATAAACGAAGCACTGGCTCTGCCTTACTGCCAGCATCAAAAAAGCTGGCTTTAGATCTTAAATGCTCCAGCATTATAATACTAATTCAGTCACAGAAGTTTAAATTTTTGTAATTTTAAATATTTATTTTTTGAAAAAATTTTCAAAGAAGACTTTGACATTAAGAAAAATTCAACAAACTTTTTTTCCTTCGTAAAATTTCCATTAAAATTTCTAAATATCTTTTTTATAAAATTTCCTATGAATTTTATTTTCATTCTAGATTTTTCAACGCCACCTAGGGTTTGTTATTTTCCATTTCTCTTACAATATAAAATACTGCTGCTGCTGTGTATGACATGAATCACGTAGCTAGTAACAAGAGTAATAGAAAAAGTAGAGAAAGAAAGAGATGAAGCCAAGCATAGAAAGTAAGAAAAATAAACGTGCTTGTATGTAGTTCATGAGGCAACCATTGAAATACTTTTACAAGTAAAGAAATGAATGAACTGAATAGAAATAAGTGTGCAACTGAATGATTTGAAATTAAATTTCTACTTTATTGTCAACTCAAATGAAAAAGCTCTAAAAATGATAATTTTGCTGTCATAAAGTGAACAAAAATTCTGATTAATATGTCATGAAGCAGCGAATTTATTGCTCAATGATAGTGTTCAACCATTCATTTATTCGTGTCATGACAATAATTAATTGTGACACTCGAGAGACTTCATCTTTCTCATTAAAATTTTTGTTTGATTAGTAAACAGAAATATCAGTAAGAAAAAGCTTAAAATTCGGCACTTGCATGTCTACTTGACATTTTTTGATCAACTTGCATGCTTACTTGACTTGACTATTTTTGTGCAACTTGACTCAATCAAAAATGTCTTAACAATTCAGAATTTATTTATTTGTCGAAAAATTTAAAAATAATTTATTTTCATGAAAGTTTATCAAGTTTTGTTCAAAATGAAATTAAATCTGAATAAATTTTAGACATTTTTGAGTAAGTCAAGTTGCAAGTCAACTTGCACAAAAAAATGTCAAGTATACATACAAGTGTCAAACTCTACTTGAAATTTTACTTAAAAACTCTTTGTTTACAGCAACATAAATAATCATTAATAAAAAGAATTTTCCAAAAGAAAAACTTTCAATTTTTACCGCTTAAACATTCAACTGCTTTTCACTTCCAATTTTTTGTTTTATAAATAGCTCAAAAACTAAGTGAAAAAAGTTTTTCACATTATAAGAAGATGAAGTGAAAAAAATCATTGAACGTTGAGAATTTTCATAATTTTTTTAAATATAAATAATCTTCAAATCCAATGAACTTTTCCATTTTACCCTTGTGTAATCCTAAAAAGAAAATCTCATTCACTTTTCATTCTTTTTCTTTCGTTCTTCTTTTTTTTTTCGTTTGCGCGTAGGTGTAAAAAATCGAATCAACTCTCTTGCTTTTAGTTGCTTCTCAATTAATTATTCAACTCTAACGAGTTTCGTTTTCTTATTTATCTTTATTTTTTTTTCCTTTGTATGAAATAAGAATTGACGCGTGAGTGGGCGGTTTTGTTCTTGTTTCATTTTGAGTAATGATAGAGGAAATTTTTCAAGTATAAGTGAATGAATGAAGAAACGATGATGGGCTAAAAGTGAAAAATTATATGGCTGGTGAAAGGAAGATTCTTTTTTGAGTTTTAAATTTTACAACTCAGCAAATACCAAAAATAAAATATTTCAAAAACTTTGAATTGCTGTACACAGTCAAGTTTCAGTTCGTTATTCAAATATGATTTTTTGTAGCCAGCGATTTTTACATAGATTTTTTTTGGTAAAGTCCACTGTTAACGGATTTCAACTTGACTGTTTTAGTTTTCGAGTTTGTTTGTTTCCTTTGCTTTTATATGTGCTAGAAAAATAAAATCCTTTGAAAATTTACTGCCTTTAAGAAAGAAATGGAAGTTTATCAACTCTAATTGAAATCTATGAAAAATTCTAATTATTTCATTTAAATTGTTCAAGAATTTCACAAATTTCTTAAAATTTCTAATCAAATGGAAAGAAATTATAAATCCAATTGACACAGCTGTAATAAAGCACTCATAAGTTATAGCAATCAAAAGTTTTTATGTCTTATTTTATTATCAACAATTCAAGCTCAAAAAGCACTTAAATGTTTCATAAATAGTTCATGAAATTTATGAAATTGAACATTTTTTGTGAATCTAATCAAGCGGAAGAATAACAGGAAAGGTCATACATAATAAACACAAAAGAGAAAGGAAAAAGCTTCATAATTGAATATGTTATGATGCCTCATGGCTTTAATAAACATCAAGCGAAGGCTCTGTATGTATGCATACGACATTCGTGGTAATAAAAATTTTTTTTTGGTGTTATACTGAAAGCCCTTTTTGATGACCATTTCATGCCTTTGTCTATAAAAATAAATGAGGATGTGAGATTAAAATGGTGCGCGAGCAAACACAGAAGGGTTACAAATGGAGAGAAAAAAAAGTTTATTTAATGATGAAAAGTTGGAAATTTTTCATAATTATGAGTAATTTTTACTTTTTTTTCATTAAAAGAAAAACTTTTTACCCAAAAGATTAGAATTTTTGATAGCTCAAACAAAGTTAGCATTGAAAATTTAAATTTCGTATCAAATGAACAACAATTTTTGATAAACGTTTTATTTTAGTGCTCAACATTAAGTGTTTAATGCTTATCAATAAGTGTTTGAGTGTTTCAATTCTCAGCATTAAGTGTTTAAGCTTTTCAGTGCTCAGTTTAACCGCTTGAGTGTTTCAATGCACAGCACCTAGTTTTTGAGTATTTCGATGCTCAAAACTAATGTATTTAGTGATCAGCACTAAATGCTTCAGTGTTTCAACGCTAAACCAAAAACATTGAGATATCAAGTGCTGAGCGCTTAGTTATTAATTATTTTAATGCACACCACAAACTGCATGAATGTTTGAATATTCTGCACAATTGTTTAAGTATTTCAATGCTCAGCTATAAGTGTTTGAATGTTTTGATGCTCAGCACTAAGTGTTTGAGTGATTTAGTATTCAGCACTGTGTTTAAATTTCTTAATACTCAAGCCAAAGAATCAATTCATAATTTTTCTATAAACTTTTGATTTTCAGTGCTTTTTTTACCTAGAACTTTATAATGTGAATTTTAACAAAAATTTTACATCACAGCTAAATTATATAAATAACATTTTAAATCTGTCAATTAAAAGAATAAAAATCAGTTTGATTCTCTGTCAATATCAGTTTCGAAAGAACTTTCTCAAATAGCTTTCGAATGCAATTTATATGCTTGACGCTAGGAAATAGTTTAAATAATTTATGCATCTCACAGAGTGAAAACGATCGAAAGAGAGAAATGTAATAAAAAATTAAGACATTTAAACTATTTTTTCATTGCTATCGCTGTTAACATAAATTATTTGAAAATGAGATGTAAAAAGACGCAGTCACATAAAGAATTTTATGTAGAGAGAAAAAGAAATGAGGAAATGATGGCATCAAGGTTAAATGATGTAATTTGTTTCTATGACAATATTTTTCTCTGTTTAACTTTAATTTTTAATTTATTAAAACCTTTTTACGTCTCAAACCTTCATAGAATTGTTTTATCCTTTGTTATTACTTCAACCTTTCATCTTCTTAATACTCAAGGTCAATTTTCATTCACTTGAATTTTTTCTAAAATTATATTTAAACTCTTGAGGATGTTTGAGTATTACGTAATATAAAATTTTCTTATTTTTAGATTTTTTAAAATAATACGAAAATAAAAATTTTAAAGCACACTTTTATTCAACATGAGAATCCGATTGAAAAGCCAGCCGGAGACACACTTTGCTCTTTATTTTGTACTTTTACATTAATTTATCCAAAACAAATTTCCAAAGTTGAATTGAAACACTAAACTTATCAACATAGAAATCTTTGAAAAACATTCTGTCGTCATTTTTTTAAATATGGAGAAACTTTTAGAGTTGTAGTATGTTGAAAATTTATTGAAATTAACATTTAAAAAATTTAGAAAAAAAAAACAGACCAACCAGAGTTAGGAACCGTTTTCAAATTTAGCTGAAACTATTTTTTTCTGTTGGACTAGGCGAAGGACAGAGGCTGGAGCCTGAATATTAGGAAGAATTAGAAAAATCCTGACTAAATTTCTCACTAGGAACTAACTAAAATCTAACTAAATTTAGTTGATTAAAAAACTTCAACTAAAAGTTAATAAACTTTAAATCAACTAAAAATTATTTGAATTTTAGTTAGTTGCAAAACGATTTCAGACTCTGAAACAAACAAGTCAAGTTGAATAAAAGTGTGTAAAAAGAAATTCCGGACATGAAGTGACCTTGAATACATTTCTCTCTTTTATATTACGTAACAGTCCCGTGCACACAGTTTTTATGACTTTAAGCAATAAAAATTTAATCATTTTCATCATCACACTTTAACATGGAAGAAAAAGACATAAAAATATTTTTCTTGGATAAGGATGTGAGTTGGATTAGAAAAATTTTAAAATCAACAACAAAAAAAATTGAAATTTTTATTTCCTCACAGCAACAACAGCAAGCTTTGAGTAAGAATGTCAATTTTAATTTATAGCATTGTAATTCTACTGTGAAGCAAGCATTAGCTTGTTTTTCTTAAAGATCGTGTTTTATTTCGCCACCTACACACAATTAAATGCTAAAAAAGCAGAAAAATTTCATCATTTCAGCCAATTAAAATTTTTTTTATTTGCAAATTTCAGAATTTATTCACGTAAATTTTCGACATTAAAAAATTTACAATTTAGAGAAAGCGATTGTGAACATGTTGTCGAAGGCCTTATCCCAAGCTGAAGCAATGTTATCACCCCATGGAGCATGTGTTGAGACGTATTTGGTAAGAGCTGTGCGGAATTCATTCAATTGATCCTTGGTAACTCCACGTCCATGATGATTGAGACCGAATTCCTCAACTAATTCAGTAACTGCTGGAACATTTGCTTTGTTACTTGAAAGTGCAACAATTTGTGAAAGGAATGAAACAATGCGAGTAGCATGAAGAGCGAATTGTGGTGCACCTTTAAGTTCTTCTAAGTCTTTGTTGGCAAATTGTGTGAATTTTGATTGAATATCTGGATATTCCTTGAAGATGGTGTACAAAATTTCAATTTCATTGTGCTTCACCTTATCCCATGCACCCTTGACAAATGCATATTCGTCAGGTGTCAATGGTGTATAATCAGCAGCAGCAGCAAAGCCAATAAGAACGAGGAGAACCAAGTACTTCATGTTGAATCGATTTCTAATTAAAGACTGAATTTCTGTAACCATTTGCTGCTCTTTTTATAGGACTTGAACACGTGCATTATTCATATCAACGAAAAAAATGTTTTTCAAGTGATTGTAGCTATGAGACATTTGGCAACAACAACAACTTCTTCTTCATGAACGTGTCTAATGCAAATTTAAAAAAAGGTTGAAAAGCTTATCAAAAAAATTTATTATTAGGTAATTGGTTGTCACACAAACATTAAAAAAACAAACTGATTAGACGTATGGACTATGGTATGATGCAAACTTGACTTTGAAATTTTTGTTTTTAAGAGAGAGAAAAAAAAAATTTACTTTCTTCTTGAATAATTTGAGAATGTTTTATGACAAACAAACATAATCACTTTTTTTATTTTTAGCTTAAGGAAATTTTTTAAAAATGATTTTTTTAGTTCAGAGTTGAACACTCTATGACTTGTAAAAATTTTCATAAAAATTTGTGAATTTTAGAAAAAAAAATGAGATTTTTTTTATAGTTTCCACGACAATGATCTTAATAAAATCTTAGGAAATTATAGCAATCGGTTAAATTCTCTAAATATCAAGCTAGATCTTTACGATTTGCTTTTATCTATTTATTTATTTAGCAATAAGTTTTTTTTTTTAAAAAAATTAAGTAATGCAGGTTTCTGTAGAATTTCAAAGAAAATATCTGCAGAATTTTTCGGAGAATTCTGCAAAAAATTCTCTAAAATTTTGCATTGAATAAATTTTCGAAAAAATTCTGCAGAATTCTGTCTACCGAGTGACCCACAATCAATTGTTCGCCAACATAATGACAAAAAATCAGTATAAAATTATAAAATAAAATATCTGTAAACTATTGTTGTGTCTTTTCCTTTCATTCTTTCTTTTTCTTTTCATTTTTATTCGAGAATATGCAAAGACTAATTTTTTAGAAAGACTTCGAATTTGTGATTAATTTAAACACTAAAAACTAAATTTATTTAATTCAAGAACTTAAAAGAAATAGTCTTCAATAAACTAAAGTTGCATCTTTCTCCGAAATTGTGCACTTTACAAGATGTTAATTAAAAATTCAACCAATTCTTTAGCAGTAACTTCATTTGCTAAAATTGTAATTGTTTTATCAAAAAGCAGAGTTGTAAAAGTAGATTCTACTTTGTAGCATTTGGCTACAGTAGATTTTGACTATTGGCTACGGACCAGCAGTTTAACAACTCTGCCGAAAAGTGAGCTAACTTCACACGAGTTCAAAATGTTTTTTTCTTGTTCAGTAAAATAGCAGAGCCTGAAGTTGATAAGCAAGTAAAAGTTGACTAAATTTACTCGACTTAAGAAATTTCGTTCACTTTTCCAAGTGGTTAGAACTATTGATAGCGAAAATAGAGTAACCATTAAGACTCAAACATTTTCTATGAAACTAAAAAAAAAACACTTTTTTTGTTAATTTGTCAGAATTTTTGATGGAGTTCTTTCCCCTTTCACTCACTCTCTGGTAAAAAGTTTAATTAATTAAGAGCTTTGAGACTGAAACTTTAATTTGTTATCAGCTAAAGCTTATTCTCTTCTTAAAATGTACAAAAATAATAAAAACGTTGACACTAAATTATTTTTATTATTAATTAAATATTTAACAAAATTTCAAATTAAAAATCCTTTAAACTCTTTCCTAAATGTCCTTTTATCCCCATCATCTAATTTCAAAAAAATATTTAATAATCACTTTCAAAATTACAGTTGTTCATATTACCAACTGCTGCCCCACCATACACTATTCCTTCCTTCCCTTTCATATACACAAACACATATCGCCAATGCTAGCAGACAGGAAGTAACAGACGATAAAACACCGCCGAAACATTAAATTACATAGCGCACAAAATAAAAAAAAATTATTCGCGGTTTTATGCCATGAACTAATACGACTTGCGACTCTTATCGATGGCTTTTAGATTTATTTATTTTAATTTTGTAAGCAACGGTGTGAAAATAATTTAATTTAGATACAAAAAGAGAGAGTTTTAGGGAGAAATTTAGAGCGTGTGAAAATATTTATAAGGGAAAATTTATTGGTAGAAAACTTACAGTGGTGTCTAAATTGTGTAAGCTAGAATAAAAAAATAGATTTTAACTGTAGCCCAGGAACAGAATTGTCGAATTACTGGACTGTGGCCAGTAGACAAAAATCTGGAGCCAAAAGGAATTAAATCTGGATAAATTAGTGTCAAAGTACAAAAAAGAGCAACGAGCTTGATTGACTGTAAAAAGCGGGTTCAAGCGCAATTCTTGTTCTTTTCCGCTTTCAGCTAGACTATAAAGACGATTGTGGAGAAGCTACTTGAAGCCAAAATCTACTTTGTAGGTTTTAGCTACTTTCTACAGTACATTTTGACTATAATAGTCATTTGGCTGAATTAGCCATTTGGCCACTGTACCCAATGGCTAATTATAGCCAAAATCTACTTTTTTGGTTACTGGTTATTCATTTTTATATGGAAAAGAAAGTATCCAGTGGCCAAGAAAAGTAGCTTTTAGCTACAGCAACTAAACGTCTACAATGGCTGAATGACTACAGAAGTCATAGGCAAGTTTTTGAATAGCAGTTTTTGGCCGTTAGCTACTGGCTACAGACCAGTAGTCTAACAATTCTGGATGATTATTTATATAAAATGTAAAAAAATTTTGCTGCAGTAGCCAAAAGTTACTATTCAAAAAATAACCAGTGGCTTCAGTAGTTTTTGGATATTGACTACGGACCAGTAGTCTAACAAATCTAAATGATTTTTTTTAAAAAAAGTATTAAATCTTCCATTGAATTTCTAAAACTTTCTTAAATAAAATCGTTTTATTATTTCATCAAGCTGAAATCAATTTCAGTCACAAGTTCCATTTTTTATCTTTGTTTAATTTTTATATAAAAACATTAAAAAAGTTCTCAAGGTTTTGACTAAGATTAAAAAAATATTAAATTTTTCTCTTACCTTTATTAATATATAAATTTTATTCCACAAAAAAGCTTAGCTAAATTTTCATAAATAGACAGATAGATTTGGATTGTTGTTTGATGAATTAATTGATTGATAAGTAAAGTAGCGAGATTTGAATAAATTTTTTTGTTGTTTGTGAACAGTTTAGACACAGATTTTATAAATTACAAACATTTATAGCACGCATAAATAATTTCAAACATTTATTGTTTTCAATAAAATTTTATAGTAGCTTAGTTTGAGTTACACACAGACAGACACAAATAACTATATTGAAGACAAAATTGATTTCTTCTTCTTTTTCTCACTTGATGAAATGAATTCAAAATTGATTTTTTTATAATTTTGCTTATTTCTACTGTAACTGTTGATATTTTTTCACTTTGATATTTTTATATTTTTGAATTCGAATCACAATTGAAAATTTTTGATAAATTGATAAAAATGAATGTTTTGAAGTTTTTTTAATGCACCAAAATTGTTTGTGCTTTTTGAACACTTTTTTATGACTGTTTTTAGTATTTTTAAGAATTTTAATAAAATTTCATTTAAATTCAACAAAAATTTCTTCATCTGACAATAAAAAGTTTAAAAATTCAAATTTTGAAATTTCATCAACAAAACGCAATTTCTTTTTGATGTTCATAAATTTCACTTTAAATTCTCAACACTCTGCTAAATTTTTCATGCGTTTACAAGTGCTCGTTTTCTCCTTTCTCCGTCTCTCTTTTTTATCCTTCCATTTTTTCACCTTTCTTTAACATTGTCATAAAAATTATTTCACTTTTTCAAACTCTTAAGCACAATTTACTGTCATTAGTCATAAATTAAAGTTTTTTAAAAACACAAAAAAGTTAAAATTTTTCTTACTTTTTATCCCTTAGTCGCAGAGTGAACCGCGAACGATATAAAAATTGTTGATTTCATCCGATTTCTCTTTTGCGAATGATAAAAAAGGAAAAGTGAGTTTCACACTCAAGTGAATTTTTCTTTCCAGTTCTTCTCTTATCGAGCTTCGATTGGAAGTTTACCAATACAAGTGAGAACACAAGTTTGTTTGTGTGAAAAAGCTTTTAATGAGCTTTTAAGAAATTTTTTAAATGTGTGAGTGCTAGAATCGACATGCCGTACTGTTCAATTGCTTTTGACATGCGTGCAAAGTAAAAAATTTCTCTCTCAATTGGAAAGTAAATTGGCTTCTTTTTAGGATTGTCTGATGATTTTCTATTTAACGGATATTTTTTGTTTTGAAAAATAATTTAAAATTTTTTAAAGTTTTAGTTTTTGTAAAAACGAAATATATATATTTTAGTGTTTCACGAAATCTCTATAAAAAGTCAAGTATAAAGTCGACACTGGAAAAATTGAGACTTTAGTTTGATTTTATGTCAAAATAGTTTTTAAATAATATTCTATGATTATCTGAATCATTTAATGATTTTTAAGTAGGTCTTATAGGTACACGATGGCTAACTGGCTGGTCAGCTGGGACAGTCATAATTCGTGAACGAAAAGTCGTAGAAAGATGATCGAGTGTTTTTCGGAAAGTTCTCGACATGTAGTTAAACCATCAAAAGTGATTTTCCGGTCCACTCCGATGGGGCATGAAGTTTAGAAAAAATTTTTTTCTCTAAATCGTTCAAAATTGCATAAAACACCAAGAAAACATAAAAACTATTTTTTTTTTTTTAGTTAGATCATGCCCAAGATCAAGACACAAGAGGATGAACTTTTGAAAATTTCTTAAATATTGTTATAAATTTTATTATTGAAAAGGTTTCAAATTAGCAAGAGATATTGTTGGAAACCGAGCAGAAAAAGAGACACTTTGACATGAACTCTATGTCCGAGCGGGAATCGAGCCCGCGTCTCCTGATTTCCGGTCAGGTACTCTTTCACTAAGCTACCGGCGGACATCTCAAAGCTTGGCAGAATGTCAACTTAAATCTCTCTAACTGCTCTTATAATGAGTTATCGTTGTAACCGGATTCTATAGAATCCAACAGATATCAAGATACCACCAAAGTTTTTTAATTAATGTTAATTCTTATTGCATTCCGAACAACATTATTAGTGCACTTGACAACGACAAGAATTAGGAATACAGATCCAAAAAAGAGTCTACCAAAGAATTCTTTGATTTTCCGAACTCTTATTTTAGTTAATTGCCACTAAATTTCAAAATGGTTTCGAACTCTGTTTTCAATCATAACAAAATCACAATTTCATAGACTGCATCTTAACTTTATCATCAAGTTAAATTCACTTGCTTATCTTTAAGTATGATTCAATAATTTTTTTCTGTTTACTTCATAATTTAAGACTTTTTTTTATCTAAGATTAAAAACATTCCACAGAATTTGTCTTTGCTGTCATCATTTTTTTTTTTTTATAAAATACTAAAAATGGCTATCTGTGATTTGTTTATAGAATTATAGGTCACTCACGCGACAGATAATTAGATAATTATCTGTCGTGTGAGTAATCAACATCTGTTCTAAGCTAATAAAAATAAATTGAATTTTTTTTTATTTATTTCTTTTTACTTGACTACGCAAAGTTTTTAAATCTAATACGATTATTAGCTTAATTCGTTAACTCAGACACTCTGGCGCCCTGCTTAGCTGCTTCCTTGCGAACTGATGACTGCCAAGTAATGCTTGGACGTCCTTGTTTTCAGCTTTCTGGCGATTTCAAATATATCGCTTGTCCCTCTTTGAATCGATTCAGTCATATTTGAATTTCAGCTGGATTGTTTATGAGCTTAACCAGCATAGCTTGATGCTAGGGTTACCAGCTCAAGGCATTCAAGTCCATCCTTTTAAGTCTTATAACGGACCAAGTTTGCTTTATACTGTCGTCCCAGTTTTTTTTTTGTTTTGGGGCTTTTTTATCAGTTAAACTGGTCCGTCCCGTCAATCCAAAATCACTTCGACTTCAGTGAGCGCGGCGTTACTAATTAAACTTTGCTTTACATTAATTATTACATAAAAAGTCAATTGTAAAACATTATGAAGATAACGTAAAAGTGTCAATTGATGATTTATCAAAAACACGTGATTGGGTTAAGATTTTCTCCTTATCATTAAGATTTCTTTAGAATTCTTATCAAAATATATAAAAAGAGTGAAAAAAAGTATGAAAAATTTCAGTATTGACTCAACGATGAAGATTTTAGTTTTAATTTTTGCTTTCCTTGCAGCTGTAAATGCTCAATGGTAATAAAAAGAAATTCACTTTAGATTTGTGCTAATTATAAATTTAATCTAGGAATCCTCACTGGTGGAGTGGTCGAAGTGGAATTGTTCATCTTTTTGAATGGAAATGGAATGACATTGCGAACGAGTGTGAAACATTTTTAGCACCTAATGGATTTGCTGGAGTTCAAACTTCTGTGCCAATTGAAAATATTATCACAGAGGGTAGACCCTGGTGGGAAAGATATCAACCAGTTTCATACAAAATTGAAACACGCTCAGGAAATAGACAAGCTTTTGCTGACATGGTCAGACGTTGCAATGCTGTTGGTGTTAGAATTTATCCAGGTATAAAATTAAACAAAAATTTTCTAATTTATCATTGTTTTCTAGAGTTCGATACTTGAATGCTTACTTGACATTTTTTGTGCAAGTTGCATGCAACTTGACTTACTTAAAAATGTCTCTAGCTTTTTCAAATTTGATTTGATTTAGTCAAAATTTTGTAAATTAATTTGAAAGTCAATAATTTTGTAATTTAAGAGATTAATAATTTAAGAGAAATACTTCAATTGAAAATTTTGTTTCCTCAAATTTATTTTAAAATGACATTCAAGTGTAATGAATTAAAATAAATTCTAAGTAAGTCAACTTGCATGCAAGTTGCACAAGTAAACATAAGAGTGACGAATCTTACTTAAAATTTCTCTAATGAGTCATTTCTTTATCTAATCAAGATGTAATTATCAACCACATGGCAGCATTCGATGGTGTTGGTGTTGCTGGAAGTATTTCACAAATCAGTCAATACAACTTTCCAGCTGTTCCCTATTCAAGCTATGATTTCAATCCAAATTGTGATATTTATGACTATGGTAATGTTTATCAAGTTAGAAATTGTTGGCTAAAAGGATTATCAGATTTGGCTGCACATACTGAATATGTTAGAACTAAAACTTCTGATTATTTAAATGATTTGATTGGTCTTGGTGTTGCTGGTGAGAATAAAATTATTTTTGTAAATTTTATTTAAAATTTTAAATTAATTTAAAGGTTTTAGAATTGACACAATCAAGCATATGTGGTGAGTGAAAGACAAAAAAATTTTCTAAAATTTTTTTAACTTAGTTAAATTTCTAATTCAGGCCAGTAGATGTCTATGATATTCTTTCACGATTGAATGATCTCAACACAGCACATGGTTTTGCAGCTTATTCTCGTCCATTTATTGTACAAGAAGTTATTGATTTAGGCGGAGAAGCAGTCAGTCGTGATGAATATCTTCACATTGGTACAGTCACAGAATTTAAATACAGTGCTGAAATTGGTCGTGTTTTTAGAGGATATGATCAATTGAAACATTTGAGTAATTTTGGTGAAGGTAAAAGAAGAGAAAAAATTTACTTGACTTACTTAAAAAACTTCAATTTTTCTTTTTTAGCTTGGGGTTTCATGGCATCAGCTTCTGCATTAACTTTCATCGATAATCATGATAATCAAAGAGGTCATGGTGCTGGTGGTCCAAATATTCTCACTTACAAGGATCCAAAGAATTACAAAATGGCAACAGCTTTTCATCTTTCATGGCCTTATGGCATTCCTCGTATCATGAGCAGTTATGCTTTCTCACATGGTGATCAAGGTCCACCAGCTGATGGATATGGAAATATTATTTCACCTGGTTTTAATGCTGATGGTTCATGCACAAATGGCTGGGTTTGTGAACATCGCTGGCGCCAAATTTACAACATGGTTAAATTTAGAAATGCTGTTGGAAATGCAGGAGTGACAAACTGGTGGGATAATGGTGGAAATCAAATTGCATTTAGTCGAGGAAATCGTGGATTTATTGCTTTCAATTTGGACAATCATGACATCAATAGAACTTTTTATACAGGCCTTCCTTCTGGAACTTATTGTGACATCGCATCAGGCAGTAAAGTAGGATCAAGTTGTAGTGGAAAATCAGTTACAGTTGATGGCAGTGGAAATGCTTTCATTAATTTACCATACAATGTTGAAGATGGTTTTCTTGCTATACATATCGAAGCTAAATTGTAAAAAATAATAAAAAAAATTGCGTCAATGTGTCATAAAAGATTTTTTATTTATAATTTTTTTCTTATCAAATTATAAGAAATAAAACAAAAACACTTGAAAAAGAAATCATTTAGGTTTTAAAAAGCTTATTAAGAAGAAAAAGTGAGAATTAAATTTTTCAAAATATAAACTTGAAAGCACAAAGCTTTGAAAATATTTTCAAAAATTTCTTTAACTGTTAAAACTACGCAGTGAGAAAAATTCTTTTCAACCGGAGTCCGGTGGATGGAAATATCAAATTAGTAGATCAATCTTGACGCCCTGCTAGTCGAAGATTATAGCGCATACTTGCCTTAACAAATTAGTATGTTTGGCGACATATTTCAGATTTTTTCGCTTAACATTTTAACAGATTTTTTTGACATTTTTCAGATTTTTTTCGTTAGTGACAAGTTTGTCAATAATGTTGTTATTCAGAATGCAGCAAGATTGATATTAATACAAAAAATTTTAGGTGCTAATTCGATTTTTGCTTTAAAACTTTTTCAACTATTTGTTTTACATCTATGTTTAAAATTTTTTTCAAAGATCATGCTCTAGTGTCTGAAGTACATGCACTAAAGTGTTATGTCTTGAAAATCACTTCTGACATGTTTTCTTTATGATTCATGACATTTAGCAACCTTTTGACCACCATATACTGCCATTGAAGGAACATTTGATAGAGAAATTAATAAAAAAAAAATTTTCATTTTTGAATTTCTTCAATGTATACTGTAATTCCACAATCAAAAATTGTTTTCTTTTAAAAATTCAAACGATCTTGCTCACTGACATCTCGCGTTAAATTTTAGAAACGAATAGAAGAAAATTATCATAGCAAAAAACCGGCATTTAATGTTTACATTTTGTGTGAATTAGTCATCAGTTACAATTGACAAAAAGTTTTAAATACAAAAAACAAGTAAAAGTAAGTAAAATTAATTAAAATTAAATGTTGAAATCAATTGATATAATTCAGATAAAGAAAATAAATTTGTCATAATTAAAAATTAAACTAAAATTTTAATAAAATTAACATTTTTTTGAAAATGTTTAATTGTTTAGTTTACAACAATAATTTTTTCTTTAGTGATTTTAAATTTAAATATTATGATTGAAGAGTTGTTACATAGACGGTGTAGCACGACAAAAAAAAAAAAAATTAAATATTTTTTCTTAATTTAAACTTAAATATCAAGCTACAGCTAAATCTTTTAACCTGATTCTAGAAATTTAATTGAAAACTTTAATAAATTTTAAAGCTTTACCTATCTAAAAAGAATATTCAATAAACATGTTAATCAGGTTAAAGAAAAAGATCAGACTGGATGTCATTTTTTCTTATTGAAGATCCAGCTCAAATGACGATCAAAAAGAAGTCAATTAAATAAATGACTTTCAAGCAAATACTCTAATGATTTAATTATTTTTCATTTAATTAAAGCTCTATTTCTCGATTATACTGCTAATTAAGACATTGATTGTTCATTTCTCGTTTAACCTCAAAATTGTTCGTTTTAACTATATAAATGTATGTTCTTTTTTATCATTAAATGTAATT
>JACWBX010000679.1:0-21671 GCA_014622435.1 Polypedilum pembai
ACAAATGAAGAGATAAATAAATAATTAAATGTTAAAATATTGTTTTAGTACATATTTTTTTTACCTGTAGCAAATCATTGTCATAATGTGTTCGCTGCTATATTATTTTCCATTATTTTAGTGCAATTTATATTTAATTTTGTATGAATGATTGAAAGTTAGAAAACAAACACGGAAAATAAATTTTCATATGTGATATGTTATTTTTAGAGCTTTTAGTGAAATTTCGATTTAATTGAGATTGATTGCTTTAATTACCTGCTTTTCAATGACACTCTTTTGTTTCGTTCGATTCATTGAAGGAACTTGTTGGATACTCGTTGATGGACCATCATTCATATCCTTTTGGTCATTCTTAAACGTAACAATTGGAATCTTTGATAAAGTTTCTCCTTCACGTAGACTCAAAACAAGCATTTTAAAAATTTCCCAATGACCAAAATTGAGATTGAGGACCTTTTGGAATTTTTTTATTGTTAATTATTGCTATAAACTTTAATTCATTTTATTACTCACCGATTTCAATTCATTTAAATCACAATACATGAGAACTCTTCCTGTTATTGCATTCTCTTTTAACAATTGTCCAAGACTTCCAATTGCCGTTTTTAATTCACTAACTTGACTAAGCAAATTTATCAATTCATCACAACTCAATTTTGATAATTTCACTTGTGACAAATCCTGTAAAGAAATATTTAATAACGTTTATAACATTGATTAACGACAATAATTGAATATGGCTGGGATGACATTTTTTTTGAAAAAGATATAATGAGGTATGCTTTAATAAGCATGAATTATTGTTACCATGTCAACAGGAATATGTTGCTGTAGAAACGAATTTTCAACATGCTCTGCTTGATTATTATGTTGTTGCTGTTGACGATTTGAAGCTGCATTAAAATAATTCATCATAGTAATAGAAGGATTTGTTGGGTATACGGGAAGTTGTGGAACAAAGGCTGGTTGTGATGGTTGGAAGTACGCGTTCTGATTACGATTGTAAAGATTAGGCAATTGCGGTATTTGTGGAGGAATATTAGTTTTCATCGGAAAGATAATTCCCTCATCCTCAAGCGCTTGTTGATCCTCTGCAATCAATAATAGTTGATAAATATGGTTTAAAAGAATAACATGTCAATTTATCACCTTTCAAAACTTTTCTCAAGTACGGATCCAAGTTGATGGTAAACGGTAGAAAAATTCTCAAATCGGAAACTAGTAAATCTGATTTATGTAGCTGCAAAAATGCATCCAATTTCCTTTCATCACGATCTAAATCGAGTAATGGAGCAGCTTCACGTAAGCATGACAATTTTGGTCGAACTCTGTTGGCAAAGAAAAAAGAAAAATCAATAAATTATTGAATCATTGAACTTCCTCATAATTCATTCACTTACTTCTCGTACAATGACTGCAATGAGATAGATTCATCTAAACTTTCTCCACTCTGATCATGCTCAAGTACAATCATGCTCGCTCGAAGTGGCCATTGCTCCGTTAAATTTATCCAAGAACCCAATCTATACCAACTGAAGTCGATTTGAAATGCTTTTAATAATCGAACAGTAATATAAATAACATTCATAAGGCGTCGCATGCTCCGTGGATTTACATCACTGAAATAATCGTCGGTAAGCATAACTTTGGAAAATTCAAATTGATTACCACCAAGTTTGTGTATATTTGATCCAATCGAACTAGCAATTGATTCTGAAAGTTTTAACTTTTTTGAGCCTCTCGAAATGCCTCTCAATTTTTCATTACTAGCCATTATTTCAGATGCATTCGATAAACGACGATGTGAAGTTGAATATGATATTCCAACATCATCATATGTGTCTGAAAGCACACGCTTATATTGCATAGCTGTGGTTTGAGCTCGTTGAACTTTTCTTAGGCCAGAATTTTGCAAATAAACAGGCAAATGAACTAGATTTCTCAAAAAATCATGACCACCAATGCCTCCTTCAGTAAATAATCGTTTACTATTGTTTTCTGCTGCTTTTGCAACTACATGTGGGTCAACAGCAAGTAATAATACAAAAGGACGATTTGGTGGTGTCATTAAAAGTGTCTGAATTCCATTTAATATACTCAACGTTCGTTCTGTGTCACATGAATCTAATGTGTCAACGACACCAACGAGACGACTTTGCTGACCAGTAAAAGAATCAAGACATCGAACCTGAAAATAAAAAATAAATATCTTTTCGGTTCTAAGTTGAGAATAAAAATTCTAAGCTTACCATATCAGCCATCATCATAACTTCACCACTTAGTGCAGTTAAACCGTCATTTGTTTTCATTATCTGTTTCAAATAGCGCCCTTGTGAGAAGAATATCGTTTTAAATGCTTTTGCCCATGCGTTTAAATTGAAAAATGCGCCTAAAACAAGCACAGTTGCTAGAACGTAAAGTGATATTTCAATTTGATTTTTCGACTCGGAATCATCTGCATGAAAAAACCACATTATGAGCAATGATATGCCCGCTATAGCCGCAAAAATAAAGAGCTCGAATAACACAAATATTGGAACGCAACACATTTTCCTAAATCTCCAATTTGATGAGGGTTTAACTGGCTTGATGGTTTTATTGAAAGCTCGAAAAAGTCTCGTCGGAATGGCTCCATAATAGTTTTCAATTGCAGTAAATAGAGCGGCAAGCATATAACCAAGAGCACTCTCACCATTTGGCGCTGCACTATTTGTTTCAGAAAAGTGAAAACGCACAGGCATCGTTTGAATTGCACTCGATTGTGACGAATGTAAAGGTCCCGGAGGATGACAAAATGCCACTTGAAGTATCAACCGAAATTTGCCAATTTTCTTCAAAAACGAATGATGCAAGTTGTATGACCAATCGAAATTGTATCGTCGATTTATAAATTTCAACAACAATGAAATTGAATACATCAAGACGAGAAAGGAAGCGCAAGTAATTGATCCATAAAGCATTGACCATGTGGATAAAGCCACGATAATGCCCAAGAATAGAGATAAATGAATTGATATCAATACAATAAGCCATGTTGCTTGTATTTGTGGCTCGCTCCATTGACGGCTGAAGCAAGTCATTTCCTCTCGCAGTTTGGTAAGTAAAAAGCTTTTGCCACTGCCCCATTTTGCGTATAAACCAACAGTAATCGGCTGTGAAAATGAATAAATAATAGGATTTGAGTGAAAGGGGAGAGAGAGAGAAATTGATGAAATGGAAAAAGATTTAAATTAATTGCATGCAATCATTCACTGTTGAAAGAGTGATTACTGAATGAATTAAATTCCTTTTTTTAGTTATATTGCAAATGATTGTTTATTATTACTTACTGTTGATAAAGTTGGCTCACTTAAAACATCTGCCAAAGCAGAAGAATAAAGGCCATATCCAAGCATTCCTTCTGAATCTTCATTTGTATTCAATTTTCTTGCACCAAACACTTGACCGAGAATCGTTTTTTGATGAAGGGCGTCTAATGCATATGCTGTTTCACCAGCTTTATTAGCACGATATAATAATTGACTGTTTTTTGGATTTCTCAATAATGCTTCTACAATAGCCTTCGATCTAGCACGCATAGCAATATGCAAACATGTGTCACCTCGACGATCAACAGCACCTACTTTCGCTCGCTTTTCAAGCAACATTTGAACAATCTCCAGATTACGACTGCGAACAGCTCGATGCAGTGCTGTTTCACCATCTTTGTTGGGCAACTCAATATCTGGATTGGAACTCAATAAAAGCTTTACGATACCAACATGACCTTTCTCAACAGCTGTATAAAGTGCCGTCTTCTTATCTTTGCCTTGCAAATCGATATCTACGTGACGTTTTAATAGAGCTTCACAAATACCACGATGACCAACCTTAACGCAATTGATTAGGGGAGTGTCACCATTTCGATCTTGTGAATTGAGATATGCTCCGGACGCTATCAACGCAGACGCTATCTCTTGAAATCCCTCTTTGCACGCTATAGCTAGAGCTGTCTGACCGTCTTTATCCATTGCATTGACATTTGGTTTTCGCTCTAATAAAAGAGCGACACAATCAAGATGCCCTCCAGATGTAGCTACCAACAGAGGAGTCCATGAATACATTCCTGCACTATCAACAGACGCGTTCGCCTTCAATAGAATATCAACAATTTCCGCATTTCCTTTCCTGCAAGCCCATACTAATGCTGTTGTGCCATATTTATCTATTATTTGTAATTGAATGTTTAATGAAGTATGTTTCGGAAGGTATAATTGTGTATAAGAGAGAGAGGAGAAGAAGGAAAGAAGCAATTAATTGTGTTTACACATTGTTATGCATATTATTGCTAATTACATACCACCGACATTAATTTTTGCACCACGTTGTACCAGCATTTGAACAATGTCAGTATAGCCTCTGCCGCATGCCCATAAGAGTGGTGAGATGTGATAATTTCCATTGACATTAACATCAGCATTATGCTCGAGTAAAAATTGAACAACATTTGCATGTCCTTTGTAGGCAGCCCACATAAGAGCTGTCCAATTACCCATGTCACGTTGTTCAATGTTGGCTCCATTTTCGAGAAGAATTTCAATTATATCTAAATGCCCTGCTTTAGCTGCACATAAAAGAGCGGTCCAGTTATCAAGGTCTTGGAGATTTACATCAGCACCGTGACTGATTAGCTCACGAACAAATTGTATGAGACCTTTTGTCGCACATACCATAAGCACAGTCGTTCCATTATCATCGCGATCGTCGACTTGTACTTGATGGGTGTCGAGAAATCCTTTAAATCCGACTATATCATCACTTTCAATGAAATTTAATAAAGTACGATGTGCCAGTGATCCCATGGAGTCGACACGATTTAAGCCCTGGAATGTTAAAGTAAGTTTAAAATAATCCAACATATTTCTTCCTCCTTGCTCAGTTTCTTTCATCTTGCTAGAAAGCTTAGTCACAGAAAATCGATTATTCTTTTCAAACAATAAAAACTAAGTAGTAATGTATAAAACAATAATTAGTGAGAAAACTGTTGCACTAGCTGTATTTTTGTTTTTTTTTACACTAGCTTATCAAAAATTTCTATTTTTATAGCTTGTTACTTTAACTACTTTCTATGTGATATAAAAAATTTTAAAGCAGAGTTTTATGCTAAAAACAACTTGGGATAAAACTAAACTACGATAAAACGAAAACCAAAAAATAGAAAGAAATTTCTTTCTTCACATATATATATATTATCGTCAGTACATACATATGTGTGTGCAAACAAAACAAAACAAAAACTCTCTTTTTAAAAAATCTTAAATGAATCATCATACTGATGTGCGTGTCTATGTTCTATGAAAATATCTTCAACATATTTGTGTGTATGTGTTTTTAAATTTGCTATCAATGTGACAATGGCGACTACTGAGCCAAGTACTTATTATGATAACAAATCTGGAAAATACAAATTTACTTTTACTCATAACGATGCATGCCTAGACTTTATTATCATTTAATTGAAGTGAGTTTTTTGTTTTTTTATTAAACGCTTCTCGCAACTCCCTTTAATTTAATTGTGAACTTGAAACTTTTCCGATATTTGCCTTTCCTTGTTTTTAATATTATTATAAATTATAATTAACTCTCACTAACTTTTGAAGTTGACTTTGTCTTGTCAAATTGTAAAAATTTGAGCTTTGACACACTCAATATAATTTCATTCAGCATTTTTTATTGTCACTTGCACCAATTATAAATTATCCTTATTCTACACAAACTGTAGTAAATGTATCAGTAATTTATAACAATATTATAGCCGCAAATGATATTGATCTTGTTACAATCAACGATAGAATATAACTGTGCAGCAATATGTCACAGATGGCCCTATAATTCTCAGGTGAACTGTGCAGCAAATAATATTTTATTATTATTACGTTTTTTAAATGCACTATTTTTTTCCTCTACTCATGCTCTTACACCAGCATGTCAATTCCCTTCTAACTTTAAAACTGAATAACAGCAACTGTAGTATAAAGTTAAGTGTTCAAAATATCAAATCGATTTGTCGAAATATCGTCTCTTCAATTGCTTTCATTCATGAACATTAATTTTTATGACACATAATCCAGTTCTCTTGATAATTTCCCAATGGTATTAGTAAAAAATAAACTGTGAAGGGAAGCGATGCAGTTTTTGACGTAACAAAAAAATGCTATAATATCAAACATTAAATGCAAAATTTATAACAAAAAGAATCTACAGGTAAATGTGCATATACATTCTGAATATAGTTTCAAGTTACTTTTAAACTCACTGCATTATGTGCTGAATTTCAATAATATTTTTACTAGTTCTATAATAATTGAAAACAAACAATATCTACTGCTTTACGCTTTGCAATTTTTTTTCATATGAAAATGTTTCTGTGGAAAATCATGAAAACCACAGAA
The DNA here is from genome assembly GCA_014622435.1 of Polypedilum pembai. Classification (NCBI taxonomy): domain Eukaryota; kingdom Metazoa; phylum Arthropoda; class Insecta; order Diptera; family Chironomidae; genus Polypedilum; species Polypedilum pembai. The sequence continues at coordinate 6,435 of JACWBX010000679.1, forward strand.
AAATTATGGAAGCAAAATATTACCAAATGAATGATTTTTTTTTGGGTTTCCATATACATTTATATTAAGCTTATGGATAAATTTATTTTATGATTATTTGTTCGTTCATTCATTTTGAAATGTACGATTTCATTTTATTATAGAGTTCTTATTAATTAATCATAGTGCATTTTGATTGTTTACTGTTAATAAAGCCAAATAACAAGTGCTTTTTTCATTCAATAAAATTGTTCATTAAGCTTATGTAAAAAGCATCATGATATAATTTTATCTATCTTAATTGTGCTTATTCTGCATTTCAGTTATAGCTCACACAAAAAAATAAAATTTGTTAGACTCTACACAATTTTTTTGGCTCTCAAAATCAATTTGTTAAGTGTGCGCCAACCAAACAATAGAAAATTAATTAAAAGTATTCTAACCGGCGTATGTGAATGTCTTCGAAAATGTCCAAAACTAAATCGTCGATGATGATCTTCAGGCGACTCTGGTGTGCTCAGATGTGGCCCGGTAACAGTCAACATAGGAATTTTAAAGTCGAACATTGATTTGCGTGAAAGTTTTTCAACTTCGAGTATTGGCAGTGTATGAACGCTACTGACACTGCGGTCAGAAGATGTTCTAGCCAATTCATTAATGTCATTGTGTGACTGTCGACGTGTGAGATTTCGAGCCGAGCCACCATGCAGATTTTGAATGAGCGCATGAATGCTCTCAAATTTGTGATCATGACTATTATTTTTATTATGCTTTTCCATTACATTTCATTTCTAGAATGACAAGCTTTCGCAAAATTTACTTTTCGCAATGTTTATTATTCTAACAAATTCACTCACGCAATTTTATTATTATTATTTTGTATTTTCATCTTTTAAATATACACTGTTTACCTCATTCTCCTTCGGCACATTCCTCAAACGAAACATTTTTTCCTTCATTATTATAGCAAGAAATTTAAAAATTTCATTAAAAGCAATTGACAAGAGAGCAACTCTAATTGCTTCAACTCATAAAAATCTACTAAAATTGCTTCGATAATAATTTTTATCACACCAAAAAACGAGCGAAGTGGATTTAAAAATGAAGAAATCAAGTGGCTTGTCGATTAAATTATCATTGAGAGTCACTGATAAAAAATTCTCTATCTCGCATTAATTTATACTTTATACTGATTGCTTTACGATAACTATTTTGCTCATTCCTTTGTTGTATGAATATCGAATGAGCAAAAATAAACACAAATTTCTATTAATTAACGAGAGAAAAATGTCGTTGTTCGCTTTCTTTCCAATGCGATAAGAAAACTATGAGAAAAATATTCTACTCTAACAATTCAAGAAAATATTTTGTCGTCGCATCGTTTTGCGTTATTAATTAACGCCACACAAATATTTATTGAAATAGTTTTTTTACATCGTAAATCAACACATTTTTCCGAACACCAATAATTTTTCTTTTTTTCTCTCTCATTCTTTCTTTTGCATACAGAGAGTCTATTCTATATTTTGAGTAAATTAATTTTGAAAATTAGAAGACTCGACGACGACAATAAACGACTTCTTTCTTTCTGTAGTGAAAATAGACTGTACACACTAAGGAAAAATAAACGTTTATGATACCTTTAATATCACAACGAAAAGAAAGAATGCAAAATAAGTCGAGCTTGCGAGGCTCGTATTAAATTTCTTTATCAGAGTCATATTCACAACTCAACAACATATGTTGAAAGTACAAAATAAGGTGATAAGAAAATATAAAATAAATAAACGTTTTACCTGATGATGACATGTTAAAGAAATGATCTTTTTTAGAGAATGTAAATAAGGCACAATACTGCCATATGATGTTGATGGTTGATCATCTAATTCAGGAGAAATTAATTGTGCATGCTCAACATCATTTCTTGAAATTTTAAATATTTGCTTAATTTTTTTTAACATAACTCTTTAAATTTTTTTGAAATAATTGATTTATATTGACTTTACTTCATCACAAGTCAAATTGATACTGGTGTGATGTGATAATAAAAAGATCAGTGTACTCTTTTTCTTCATATTTTCAATAATTAAAACTTTCTTATTGATTACAATGTAATTTATACCTGAATTAAATACGCATCATATAAAATTGAAAAAGAACAACAACATTCACTCAATATTGAATTGCAATGATCAACATCTAGTTAAAAACATATTAATCTTGATAAATAAATTTGAGAATCGAAAGAAACAAAAATATTTTATTGATAAGTGTCAATCATATAATAGTTTCGAGGGAGGAGACGAGAGAGAGGCACATGCAAGAATCATTCGATTATCACACGAGAAAGAGAGGAAAACACAAATATTTAAATAGAGAACAATGCGTACGATAAAAATGTTTTATAATGACGTCATTCATTAAACATTTTATGAATCATTGTTTTTTCTAGAAATGCACTATTTATGTAAACATTATTGATTCTAATTTAAATTCACTTATTTCTCTTTTTCTCATATTTTCATTCTCTACTTGTATCTATGTACATTTGTCTATGTTCATAATTACAAAATTATAAATAAAGGGAACTCAAGAACACAAAAGAAAGATTGAACTCCGACTTACATAATTGAGATAATATGTGTAATTCATTTAAAATAAGTGTCTAAGAGAAGCTAGATGGTGTAGAATAATCAATGAATAAGAGAATGGATAGAAATTTTCATTATTGCTCACCTTCTTTTGCTATTCTTTATAAATTTATTTCGTAATCATTTATTATACAAATTTTTATCAATATTCACAATTTTTAGAGATCCACTAAGCTTTAATTATCTAAGTAAGTACTTTATCTAATTGTTAAGCACTTTTTTCTTAATTTATCACTATGATTTTGAGGAGAATTAAGTAATTTTAATAAATTTGTAAAATTTTTCTATTTGTTATTGTTCTGTTTAAGGGGGTAAATAAATGCATTGAAAATGTTCTGCTTAACAATTTTACACTTTTATAAATATATCCTAATTTCTGAATGAAACATCATTTAAAAATTAGTTTGTGAAATTAATTAGACAATTTTCTATGAGATAAAAGCAATGACAATCATTTATTTGAGCAAAAATTTTGCTGAATTCAATCATATGTTTTTTGTTTATCTTTTTTAAAACTCAATTTTATAAATGAAAAGTATCAATAATATTCAGTTTAAAATACTTTCATGGCAGACTTTCAGATAAATTTTTTGATAAACTGAAAACTTCATTCAAACAATTAGTGGAAATAAATAAATCACAGTTAATCAAGTTACTGATTTCTTAGCTCTATTCGAAATAATCTTAATAAAGAGCATGCGCTTTGACAAGATTCTTGTTCATCAATGAATGAATTAAATGAAAATTAGAATTCAATTTACAAACCTAATAGCTCAGCTCAAGTAAAATATATTGATTAACATAGCTTATAATTAATTAAGCTCATTAATATAGACCAAAACATGTTGTTTATTAAGAGAAATGATGCGTTTTAAAGTCAGATGAAGTATTGCCAAGAGCTGTAATGTTCTCAGCAAGGTCAAAAGAGACAAACTTATTCTGCGAGAAAATATTATTTTAAATCACTTTTAGAGTTGATTGTGAGCTAAACGAGGTAAGATTGCTAAGAAGAAAGAAAAATTCTAAATGAATATTAACACTTGATATCAAATCATAAGGTCATACTCAGTATTCTCTCAAAATTCTCTAGATTCATTCAATAGAAGAGATTGTTGCTCTCAAATTTATTATTCAATGGAATAAAAAAACCTACCGCTTATCATTTTAATTGTAATCGGAACGGCAGTATTTAGTAAAGTAAAAATTAAATTTCTTCTATTCTTATTGTTCGGTTAACATGTGTATCCGTGTGTAATTAGAGACTAATGTTCGAAAAAATTAAATTGACCTTTTGGAATCTTTTATGTGGTTGCAATAGAGTTGCAAGGTTTATCATAACTGCGGTTTTTGGGATCAGAAGGAAAACGAAAGTAATTAATCAAACAAAATGCCAATAGCATTATCAATTTACACCTCTTCGTATTATCATTTTAATTTTTCTGATATAAAACAGTACCTTAATGGGTTAAAAATGATTATTCATTTAAAGGCATTCGTCTGATTCGTGTGCTGTTATTTGTGAATTCAATCTTATTTATTATCAACAACAAACTGTTTTGGCGACTATCTTGGGTCACGCGATAACTTTACTCACAAATATAATAATATATTATTCTTTCCATTCAACGATGCATTTTTCTCGCTATTTTCAGAGCAGCAAGATGTCAGACGAAAGTAAAATCGTTAGTGTTAAAATAAATTATCAGAAGTTTGACGATAGCGCTTTATATCGATTGAAAAAGAAAACTATTTTGCGCGTTGTCCCTGGTGAGTCTCTTTTAGGCAAGCACATTGCAGTTCAAACCAACTATCCAACGAATGAGAATAATGATTTCGTAAGAAATAAATTCGTAAGCCTTCAATGGTATAGTCGTTACGGTGATAAGTTAGTGACAAGAGATGATTTTGCTGAAATTAAAGATCTTGAAATGTACGTTGAAGTTCAAACTTTTAGATCTGGCACTTTCAGATTTCATATAATTGAAGAAGAGCGGTAAGTTTATTTTAGAATTTCTTTGTAAAAATTTTTACTAATAAGATCTTCAACAGTAAATCACTTGGCACATGTGGGTCAATTTATGTGCAGGTTGAACCGGATATTAGAGTTGGAAAAGATAAACATAATCTTAAACTCGAGTCTATTCGCTGTCAAACTGTTTTGACAAAATGCCTTGGTCCTCTAACATCGTGGGAGTCTAAATTACGTGTTGCGAAAGAGACTGGATATAATTTAATCCATTTCACGCCTATTCAAGAATTAGCTGGTAGTAGATCTGCTTATTCATTGATGGATCAATTGAAAATTGATCAAACCTATGGAAATGTTGGATATGAAGATGTTGGAAAAGTAGTTGCAAAAATACGTGATGAATGGGGAATAGCTTCGATTTGTGATATTGTTCTAAATCATACTGGAAATGAATCTCCATGGCTTCAAGAGCATCCCGAAGTAACTTATTCTTGCCATACAATGCCTCATTTGAGACCTGCATTTCTTCTCGACTTTCTGCTCGCTAAAGTCGGTGAAGATTGTAAGAAAGGTTGTTTTGAGATGCTTGGTTGTCCATCTGTTATTGAAAATGAAGATCATCTTCAAGCTTTGCGTTATCAAATTTTAACCAATTATCTGCCAAAGATTAATATTCATGAATTTTATCAAATTGATGTTGAAAAGTATTTCACAATGTTTGTTGATAGTGTAAGTCAATTTATTTGCTTATCAATGATTTTTTTCTAAACAAACATTTTTTTAATCATAAATAGATGAGAACACGTCCACCACCTACTCCTCAAATAGTCGCTGTTTCAACTGAACTTACTTTTGAGACGCCAGTAAATTATGCCCGAAAAGAAGTTCAAATAAATATGGAACATGCTTTAAATGTTTATAATGTATTTAGACCAGATTGTTTTGATGAAGATACGCGCATAAGAAGATGTGGTGAAACTTTCCGTAAAATACTTGAAGATTACAATAACAAAGTTCGAGCAGAAGTCGATGGAATGATGAATTATGCAATTGATAATTGTATTGCAGGAGTTCGCTATGAGAGAGTTCAACACGATGGTCCTAAATTCAGAACAATTGATGTTTCACATCCATTGTTTGTGCCATATTTTACTCATACAAATGCAGAAAAAGCTACACTCGAGGAAGCTGAACAAATGATGTATGAAGATGCAGGAAAATATTTCATGGGTCATAATGGATGGATTATAGGACACGATGCATTGCTTGATTTCGCTCGTCCTCAACCTGGCATTGGAAATGTTTATTTGAAAAGAGAACTTATTGCATGGGGAGATTCTGTAAAACTCAGATTTGGTGATAAGCCTGAAGACTGCCCATATTTGTGGCAACGTATGAGACAGTATGTTGAAACAACTGCAAAATATTTTGATGGAATACGTCTTGATAACTGTCACTCGACGCCTTTACATGTAGCAGAATATATGCTTGATAGCGCACGAAGAGTCAATCCGGAACTCTATGTTGTTGCAGAAGTGAGTAGCGTAAATATTTATTTTCAATTGAAAATGTTTTTGTATCATAAACTTTATTTCAGCTTTTTACAAATTCAACTGAAGCTGATAACATTTTCGTAAATCGCTTGGGAATAACGTCATTGATTCGTGAAGCGCTATCTGCTTGGGATTCTCATGAGCAAGGAAGATTGGTTTATTTGTATGGAGGTGAACCTGTTGGTGCCTTTTTCAATAATCCCAAACGTCCTCTTGCACCTAAAATTTCTCATGCCATCTTTCTTGATCAATCACACGATAATCCATCACCTATCCTAAAGCGATCAGTTTTTGACTTGATGCCATCGTCTGCTCTTATAAGCATGGCTTGTTGTGCTTCTGGAAGCAATCGTGGATACGATGAATTAGTTCCACATCATATTCATGTTGTACATGAAGAAAGACAATATCAAGAGTGGGGAAAGAATTGTAATGAAAATACCGGAATTATTGCAGCTAAACGAGCATTGAATGATCTTCATGGTTTGATGGGCGCTGAAGGTTATACAGAAGTTTTTGTTGATCAAATGCATCCTGATATTGTTGCGGTTACTCGTCAAAATCCTATCACTCATGAATCTTTTGTTCTTGTTGCTCACACTGCCTTTGGCTATCCAGATCCTTATGCTGGTCCAACTTCTGTCCGACCAATGATATTTGAAGGGAAGTTTGTTGAGATTTATCTTGAAGCTGAAATTCGTAGTCGTAAAGAACCACCATATGCAAGACCAAATGGATTCATCAAAGATGAAAAATACATTAATGGTTTGACTGATTATGAAGTGACTCTTAGAAAGAACATCAAATTAAGTGAATCAAAGATATTTAAAAGTGAACCAACAATTCATGGAAATACAACTCAATTAGATTTTGTTAATCTGAAGCCTGGCTCAGTTGTTGTTGTACGTGTAAGTCCACATAGTGAAGTTTCTGTTCATTTACGTGAATTACATGACATCGTTCAAGAATTTCATAATGAAAAAGGACCGAAATTTAATGACTTGAAGAACATCATATCCAAATTGGACTTGGTTGATTTGAATTTAGCACTCTTTTCGTGCAGTGAAGAAGAACGTGATCGAGGACTTGGATTTGATGCTTATGATATTCCTGGATTCTCTCGTTTGCCTTATGCTGGTCTGCAAGGATTTCTCTCTTATCTGAGTGAAATTTCTCCTAAAAATGACCTCGGTCATCCATTCTGTAATAATTTAAGACAAGGAAATTGGATGATTGGTGAGTAATTTAATTGTTAAATTAAACTGTTAATAATTTAAAATTATATTTACAGATTATATGTTTGATCGTTTGAGACAATCAGATAAAACCAAAGAACTTGCATATTGGCTTGAAGTAAATACTGAACCATTGAAAGGTATTCCTCGTTATCTTATTCCTGCATATTTTGATGTTATTGTTACTGGCACATATGAATTGCTTATTGAACAAGCATTGAAATTGATGCCTAGGTGAGTTTTTAGTTAAACACAATCCATCATTATTTTAATAATTTTTTACTTTCCATGATAGTTTTATAAGCAAAGGATCAATTTTCCAACAATTACTTGCTTTAGCTTCACTTCAATTTTTGGCTCCTATCAAATCAGCTCGTTTACCAGATTTAAGTCCAAATATTAGTTCACCAAAACCACCTGCACTTTGCACAACGCTTGCTGCAGGTTTGCCTCATTTCTCAACTGGTTATATGCGCTGCTGGGGACGTGATACTTTCATTTCATTACGTGGATTGATGTTGCTTACAGGACGTTATGATGAAGCTCGTTATATAATTATAGGATTTGCTGGCACATTGAGACATGGTTTGATTCCAAATTTACTTGATGGCGGCAAAAATTCACGCTTTAATTGTCGCGATGCTGTTTGGTGGTGGTTATATTGTATTGAACAATATGTAACTGAAGCACCAAATGGAAAAGCAATTTTGCGTGAAAAAGTTTCACGTCTATTTCCTACTGATGACAGTGAGGCAAAACCAGCTGGAGAGTGTGATCAATTATTATATGAAGTCATGCAAGAAGCGTTGAATGTTCACTTTCAAGGTCTGGTTTATCGTGAAAGAAATGCAGGAAAGAGAATTGATGAACACATGACAGATCACGGTTTTAATAATCAAATTGGAATTCATCCTGATACTGGATTCGGTAATAAGTTCAAAAGTTATTAAAAATGATGAAAAATAATTCTTTTTTTTTTGTATATCAGTTTTTGGAGGCAATGATGCTAATTGTGGAACATGGATGGACAAAATGGGATCTTCAGAAAAAGCTAGAAACAAAGGTGTTCCCACAACTCCACGTGATGGTTCAGCTGTTGAATTAGTTGGCCTTCAAGCAAGTGTTTTGAAATTTTTATCAGAATGCTCCGATTATCCTAACAAGTCTGTTGAACGCAAAAACAAAGATAGTAGTGAAATTATTTCATGGACATTCAAAGAATGGGCAGAAAAAATCGAGAAGAACTTTGAAAAATATTTCTATGTTGATGAAAATGATAACAATCCTCTTATTCATAAGCGAAAAATTTATAAAGATACTGTAAGTATGTTCATTAATCACTTTGATTCACAATTAAAATAACATTCATTATCAGTATGGAGCAAGCAGAAAATTTGCTGACTTCCAACTTCGATGCAATTTCCCGATTGCAATGGTTGTTGCTCCACAGCTGTTCAATCCTGAACATGCATGGGAAGCGTTAGAAACAGCTCGTAAGCACATTCTTGGTCCACTTGGAATGAAAACGCTGGATCCTGATGACTGGAGTTATCGTGGAAATTATGACAACTCAAATGACAGTGATGATCCCAAAATTGCTCACGGAGCAAATTATCATCAAGGTCCCGAATGGTTATGGCCAATTGGTTACTATTTGCGTGCACGTTTGATTTTTGCTAAGAAATTAGGTAAATTGAAGGAGACACAGGCAGAAACTTGGAGCATTTTGACAGCTCACTTAAAGGAATTAAGAACATCACCATGGCGAGGATTGCCTGAATTAACTAATGAAAATGGTTCATACTGCCATGGATCTTGCAGAACACAAGCATGGTCTGTTGCTGCTGTTTTAGAAACACTCTATGATTTGGAAAATCATAAATAAGCCATGACATAAAAATAATTTACCAAAAATTATAATATCACAAAGTTAAAATTATTATCTCAACATATATAAATGTTGAGCATTTCTTTATAGTCTATTTTAATTCTGCCATGTAGCGTGTTATTAAAAATAAAAAGTTTTTATAATCAGTTTGCGCAAAATTTCCCGCTTTTCTTTATAAATGACCTATCTATTTTATTTACAGTGTAGTTTGTTCTATGTATTATAGAACACTATATAAAAGAATTTGAATTTTAAAATAAATTTTATACAATATTTAAAAATTGAGATTAAATTTTCTCCTTCTCTTTTTAAGAGAGCGAATTTCAATTTTTAGACGATTTTTATACCACCTCTCTTCTCTCTCATTATAGAGAAAAAAAAAACAAACTGTAGCAAAATGTATAAAAACCAAGCAAACAAGTACAACCTGTTAGTCTAAAAAAAATAAAGGAAAGAATTTGTTGTGTATCTATTAATTATTGTGTTTTAATCACTGTTACAAAATGACAACATCACGCCCAATTGTTGATATTATTCGTAAAGAAAGTTTTTCTGCTTGTCATCGACTCCACAGGTGAGTAAAAGAATACGCAATAAAAAGTAACAAATTCATTTTTAAATACATTTCAGTCCACATCTAAGCGATGAAGAAAATCGTCAAGTTTTCGGAAAGTGCAATAATGAGAATGGTCATGGACACAACTATACTGTTGAAATAAAAATTCGAGGTCATGTTGATGCAAAAACTGGAATGGTAATGAATCTCGTTGATTTAAAGGTTCTGATTGAAAAATGCATTATGCAGCCACTAGATCATAAGAATCTTGACAAGGATGTGGAATATTTCAAATCAGTTCCGAGCACAACAGAAAATCTCGCAGTCTTCATTTTTGATTCACTGAAAAAGTCGTTACCAAAACCTGAGCTTCTGTATGAAGTCAAAATTTATGAGACAGATAAGAACTCTGTGATATATCGTGGAAAAATCAAGAATATCTACAGCAATGGAATGAGAAGAATTTCAGCTAATATTTGCGCTAATATGAGCAGCGATTCAGATTCGTAATCATTTTTTACATGAATGAAAGTTCATAAATCAACTCATCTAAATTTAGTATTTAATCACGTCAAACGTTGCGAATCTGGTGAAAATTATAATGATCACGTCAAAGGTCGCGTGTGATTGATTATATTTAAAAATATACATTTTCCGAACTTAGTAATGCTTAAATAGCAGTTTAATCTGTTGCACATCTGTAATCTCTCTCTTATCATGATCATGACACAATAAAAACTACGTTTTAAAATTTCTATACTTTTTTATTTCTGAATAAAACAGAAAAATGCATTAAGCGTCAATTTTTTTTTTCTTATCACCTTTAAAGTCACTTTTCATTTCAAAATCCTTCGATGTATGTACGTACTAAAAGTTATTTAAATATTTTTAATGTTGTGTCACAAATGTTGACGCACGGTATACGCAAACAATTATTTGTATTTTAATTCTATCGCATATAAACAATAAACAAATTCTACGAATCTACCAATTAAATAATTTAAAATATAAAAAAATAAGCTAGTATAAGCTACATATTGGAAGATTTGATTTGATGTTCAGATTAATCAGTTTTTAAACTGCTATCACTACTCTATCATCACACAAAAAATTTTATTTCATTGTAAATTTAGCATTTTAATCATAATTTGACTTTCGTTGTCTAAAATCGACATAGGGAATTCCGAAAGCACTTATTATTGTATTTTCAGGAAAATATGCTAGTTTGCAATGTACATTTGGTCTTTCAAGTTGAACATAAAAGTATGCGAAGAGAACGCAGCATGTATAACTGGAAAGAAATATTGCCACATGCCAAATCGCATGCAGGTATGTGATTCGCATTGAAGTATAAAAATCGCAAAACATTCGATCATTGAACCAAATCGTGACAGCACATATCTGAAATGATAATTAAAATATTTTAATTAAGAAAATTGAGTTTAATTAACACGAAGTAACAGTAAATATTTTTAAATAGTAACATTTTCGTTCATGACTCATGGAATCGATAAAATTCTGTAAAATTTCATCAGATTCCCTCATTTAATATTTACTAACTAACCATCAACACTAAAGAACGAATGCCAAGTGAAAATACAGCAGGATCTTTGTCTTTGACATGGTTCAGTTCACAACAAAGCAAATATACGGTAGGTATTATCAAAGTCATTAAGGCAAATGCATTGATGTATGGTCGCCAGACTGATAAAATCGATGCGAATATACTTATAGAAAGAAGAAGCGCAGAAAAGACAATTCGGTTTTTCAGAATGCTGGGCAAACGTCTTCTTGGACAAAAAAGCATCATTGTGAGTGAGTAAACCTTAAATTAAATTAGATTATGATGAAATATATTGTTTTAAAACAAGATAAATAATAATTTACCCAAAGAATACTCAATTCGTCAAGCAATTGACCCATTAAAGAAAGAGTTGCATGGAAATATGCAGATGCAAGACCAACAAAAATAAGTAGACCCCATACGATATGAATGCCTGCAATCAATAATAAATAATTTAAAAAAAAATCATTTATTTTGACAGAAACAAACCTGGATGAACTTTTTTGGCATAATCACGAAACAAATACATTAAAATTGGAGGCATTATAATAAAGATTATATTGCTGAACTGTAAATAAAAGATAAATTAAATTATTTTCTGACATTATTTCTATTGTGCAAAGATATAAATCATTACCGTATTGTAGAATTCGGCGATGTTTGAGATAATCGCGTAATTGCCTTCACACCAATCTATTTGAAAAATAGGAACGTATTAAGAAGAGACGAATGAAAGTGAAAGCTATGTTGCTGCATAATTATTACGCAATTTCTTTATGAACATAATTTTTTCATATGACCCACAAAAATTTTACATACCTACTGGCGAACTATGCCAAACGAGACTGCCTTGCAGTCCAGCTTCTCCAACGCTTCCAACACTCATAATTTTATTGAATTAATATAATTTAAAATTGACTGTCTCACTGATCAACAATGAAAAATGTTTTCTTTGCAACTTTTAGTCTCGCATAAAATCAATGATAACACCAAATTGATAAGATAAATGAACTTAGAATGAAGAAAAATAGATATATAGTTTTTTGAAACCTTCACGCGAATTTTTTAAGCTACCTTTCATTTAAAGTCGTAGAATTGAACTAAATATTAAATAGAGACAAAGCGTTTGTAACAAAAAAATAATAACATATGCACACATACAAAATATCAAAGTAGTATTGTGAATCATATGGTTACAAATACATTCATATTCTGTGTGTTTTTAACACACTTTATTCAATGACGTTTGAAACAAAATCACAACAGTCATCCGGAATTTGAATTTTTTTATATTCACGAAATTTCTTTTGAAAAAAATACTACAAACAGTTTGAATGATACTTCACACGTGACAGCTTCAAAAATTCATACATTAAAGGATCCTAATGCTGAAAAGAAAAAACTATTTTAAATGCTTTCATTGTATAAAATAAATTATTGCTATTTAGGAAATTTGAATATAAATTGTTCAATTGCAATTAATGTATTGTGAATAAATAAAGACTTGATAATTATAAGTTCAGTTCAATTGTTTTCATGAATTTCAACATTTTTGATTTTTTTTGGAGATAAATTTGTAATTTTTGAAATCATTAAAAATTTTGCTTTCATTTAATTTTCTAAAAAAATATTGTCAGTTTTATTCATCAATTCTAGCTAATTTTTAAAGATGTATATATACAGAAAGAAGGTATTATTTTTCATTTAATTTTATTTCTTGTATCAAAATCTTAATCATAACTGTATTTCCCTAAAAATTTCTTCCATGTGGTAACTTTTTCCTCATGTGTTAAAAAATCTACTTAATTTATTTTCTATTACAAATTTTCAATATATAAATTCAATTATAGCAATTTTCCACTTTTTACTTCAACATATTTATCATAAAGCATTCTTTGTTGTCAAAAAATGTTGTGTCTTTTTTGATTGGCAATTAAATTTTTCGAGCATGACGATTTATGTCTTGTTGAGTTTTCTACATTTATTTTAGCTAAATGCTCTTTAAAGACAAAAAACTTGCTCCAGATTATTACCAATAATTAAACTAATTTACTACTTTTATTTGTAGTTCGTCCTTAACATCAAATGACTGTTTTAAAAAATTACTTCTTAAAAGTCTTTTCTGTCAAATTATTCTTGAATATTTTAAAAGTTACCTTTGAATACATAAATGAGACAAGTGTCATGGAAATAATAATATTACAACAAGCAGTAGAAAAAAAGCACACATTCACACGGATAGAGGTAATTCTTAGAGATTTAATATCAACATTCTCTAATTTATTATTTATTATGTTTATCTTATTTTGTTCAATAATAAAAAAAGTAATCTGAATTATTGATTTCTTTCTAAGTCTTCTACACAATATTGCGTCGACCATTCATGTATTTGCTTTTGTCTTTCTTGTAGCTTTCATCTGAATACTTTCGCTGTTGATTGTAGTCATAATAATGCAATTTTTTACTTTGCTGACCACCACCATTGCCACTTCCTCCTCCTGTACTTCCACCATTGCTTTCAAAATCATGCGAAAGTCTCGTTCGACGCGCATAAATTGGCTCTTCATTTTTTCTCAACGAGTCACTTTTTGACAGCTCATTTTCACTTCTGTCACGGAACATTTCATTTCGTGATCGATAGTGCATTGCGGGCTTTGAAAGATTATCACTACTATTCCAAAAATCGTCTAATCTGTGTCCATAAATGTCTATATTTGGTTGAAATGTGCATGGTGATGGTGTAGAGACACTTTGCGATGATTTTCTCCAGCCCTCTTCATAACGTCTCTTTACTGTCTCATCTTCAAGTTGTTGACGTCTTTGTGATTTGCTGCTTGAATTCTCACTTGAATCTTCACTTGATGTTCCAATGCCTAAATCTTTTTCATCATTTCCATATCCCTTGTAGTTTGATGTGATAAATTGCTTGCTCGTGTAGATTCCATTAGGTGAAGAACCAAGAGTCATTAAATGTGGATGAGTAATCGCAAATGGATGAATTCCTTTTGGATCTTTTTTGTCATTCTTATATTGATACATGACAGCATCATCAAAATGAGTATCATCAATCTTAGTACATGAATTTGGTCCGAAGAGTGAGAGCATAACAGGAAGAAGGAAAAGACCATGCATTGCACCAAAAAAGATAACCAGGAAGACCATTTTGAAGAATACAAGAAAAATGTAACTCTCTGCTAATAAAAGAGCAACAACACCAAGAATTGTGCTGACACCGCCTTGTACAATTGGCAAACCTAATGAATAAAGTGCTTCTCTAACTCGCTCTTCAGGTGTCTTGCATTTAGATGACATATAAACATAACAAATGTGAGCAGTGAAATCAATTGAAAATCCAATGCACATGATCAAGTTGATCATTGAAATTGAATCGAGATTGACTTCCCACAGCGACATGTAACCAACAACACCGACTTCAATGGAAACAATACTGAATGTAATCCATATCGAACACAACACGTTCGGAATGAAAATAAAGGAAATTATCATCATAATAATGGCACCAATCACCATACATTGAATTGATGTCGGTCGTACGAGCTCAAATTGATCAAAAAATACGAAATAGGGATGGAAAATTGTCACATTAAGTGGTGCGTTTTTGCATATATCACGCAAGTCCTTCACCATCTGTTTCTCGTGATTTGTATCTGTGATATTAATTGCTTGAATGAGGAATCGCGATGCTTCAATGCGTGTCTCATCCTCATTAAATTTAACGTCCAATGAGAACGGATTGCCGGGATAGAGCCAGTACTATATATTTAAAATAAATAGAGAAGTGAAAAAGATAAGAAAGTAACTCTATGATTATGTTCTATTGT
>JACWBX010000681.1:0-11449 GCA_014622435.1 Polypedilum pembai
TAAACTTTCAGTCCAGATTAGCAGCTTTCGGGTTTTTCCTACAGTAGATTTTGGCTGTTGGCTACAAAACAGCAGTAAACCAGTTTGTTGTACAGTTTTCAACAGTTTTATTGATGATTCTGTTTCAGTCTTTATCAATAATTTAATTTCACATGGATTTTTAAAAATAAATTTTATTTCAGGTTTTGATACGTGATTTAAACAAATTTGATAATGAAAAAACATAAAAAAGGCGTAAAAATTCTTCCTGGCTTAGTCTATGAAAAGTTTTTAATGTAAATTTGGGTAAAAGTCATGCAATTAATTTTAACATTTCTGAGTGAGTTTTAAAATCGTTAAAAATTTTAATTTTACATTAGAATTGTTCTTTTTTCAAACATTTCCAAAAGTATATTTATAAAATTTTATCCATCTAAAATAACATAAAAATAATTTTTTCTTTATTTTGAATTTGAATTTGAATTACTTTATTTCGCCCCAAACTGGCTGAGAGGCCTTATAGCGGGCCATACTCGCTTTACAATAATTTTTACATAGAACCTTACAATTAAAACAATTAAAATCAGAGTCATATAGCAGACCCTTGCTTAAGCAGTCAAAGTATCTAAACTTTTTAAAGGTCTGAAAAAGTGCCGTCATCCGGGATTGAACCCGGATCGCCAACATCCCTTTTTCAGATCAAACTCTCTTACTTCTCGGCCATCGAAGCGCTCAACTGCTCATGTTTTTTCATGTTCTTCTATATATTTTACACTTAACTAAACAATAAAATGATTTTTATCACCACATATTCATTCTGTTCCCATGGCCGCACCGAAGTATTTTACGTTTTTCTTGTTTGAAAATGAAATCGATTTTAATCAACTTTTGTGGATCATTAAAGAAATTAATAAATGGAGAAAAAGATTCTTGATCAACTTCTTCTTCATCATATTTAACAATGAATTTCAAATGCTTTAAAGAATTTTTAATAAATTTCATCTTTTCAAAGAATTTTATGTAACTTGGAAACTTTTCATCTAAACGTGTATATCTACTATCAAGAAATAAATTGATTGCTTCAATATTTTCATTTTCCATTACTGTAACTGATTCTACTTCATCAAAAGAAATTTCTTCAAAGTTCAAAACTTTCAAATTTGGAATTACTTTTATGATTTTTTCAATATTTTCCTCACAAAAAGACCCTTGCAATGTTAAATTTGTGATATTTTCCAGAATCTCTTTAAGATCTTTCAATATAAGAACATAGTTTGGTACTTTATATTTTCTGATTATCTTAATATTCTTAATCTGCTTTTGTGAGTCCAGAAGAGCTCTGATTTTTATCCATTGATTAAACTAAAAATAAAAAATTATAATTTTGCTTATTTTAAGTCAAAAACTTACATTTGTCATTGATAATTCTACATTTCTTTCTCCTCTTCTTGTCATCACTGTAGTTTTTTGATCTTCAAATTTTATGCTAAAATTTTCTAAAAATTCATTCGGATCATTTAGTAAATTTATGTCGATTTTAAAGCATTCAAGGTTTTTTCCATTGGTCATAAAATAATTTTTTTCTTTTTCAGATTCTAAGTTAAGTTTTTCCATAGTTCGAAGCTTTGGTAATTTCGTCAAAAGAAATTCAAAATTTTCATTTATAAAAGGAGAATAATAATAGAAATCAATTCTTTCGAGATTTGGAAAATCAATTGCAAATTTTTCAATCAATTTTCCAATATTTTCCTCTTTAACAAATGGACTTGCATAAAAAGTTAATGATTTCAAGTTTAAATTTCTGTGGCTTTGTTCAAAAAAGAATTTTATGTCATTTTCATGAAATTCAACAAAACTTTCAATTTTCAATTTCAAAGTCTCAAGATTATTGAATTTCTCAAAAATATTTGAAACCACATTGGATTGAGTTCTTGACCAAAAATCAAATTTTAAATGTTTAAGATTTGCAAAGTTTCGAGCAAAATTTTCAATTTGATGCGATGAACAAGAAAACTTTACAGAAATTTCTAATGAAATTAAATTTTCAAATTTTAAACTTGTTAACTCAACAAACTCTTTTTCTTCAAACACGTTTATGATAGTCAAAATTTTCAAATTTTGAAGTTTTAAAAGATTTTTCAAATCTTTTTTTTCATCAAATTGAAAATGAAAGCTTTCCAACTTTGTCAAATTTTGGCAAATTATTTCAAGATTTTTCTTTAATACCAATCCTAATCTAAGATTTTTCAGTTCTGTTTGAGATTTAATGAACTCATCAAGATTATATACAGAATTACTTATTTCAAAAGATTTTAATTTTAACTTTTTCAATAAACAAGAGTCAAAATTAATGTATTCATAACTGTTACAAATTATTTCAAGTTTTTTAATGTTTTGGTGTTTCTGAATGAGTTTAGAAAATTTGCTTATAGCAAAACTGCAGGATAACCTTACACATAATTCATCAAAGTTAAAAATATTAAAAACATCAAAATCATAACTATCATCACAATAAATTTCTAATCTTTCTAATTTAATCGAAAAATCTTCAATTTCATCTTTATCAAAAGTTTCATCTTGTTTTACTTTTAGATTTTTTAAATTTGGCAATAACGGCAAAAACTTTGTAGCAAAATTTTTAAGTTTGCACTCGACATTCAATGTTTTGATTTTATCACCGAAATGCTTCATGAAATATTCAAGTTTTTCTTCAAAGTTTTTAACATTTTTCTTGAAACTTTGATCAATTATCAAAGTAATTGAAGAAGATTTTAAGAAAACATCAAGGTCGAGCATTGGATTGATCTAAAAAAGTAAAACATTAAAAAAAGCTTTTACTGTTTTATCTTCAACTCACAAATTTATAATAATTTAAACACAATGACACATTATGCTCTGTAATAAGATGAATAATCGAGTTGAATCTTCTGTTAGTCAGCAACAAGTTTTTGTCATTTTCAGCCAATTTGAATATTTTTTCCAAAATCTCATTTGGTAAATCCATGATATTCACTGAACTTTCACTCATTCCACAATTTCTTTCCATTATTAAACGAAATTTAAGATAATATTTAAGAGAAATTTTAATCAAACACAACTTGATGCTGAAGCGATTGGAACAAAACTGAAAATAAAATAAAAGCACTGAAGCGTTTGTAACGAGAGAAAGTGAGAGAAAATTTGACTCTGGAACTCTGAGTCTTCAATTTATTATGTCATCAAGTACGTTTCATAGCGTTCTGAGCAAGAGGTTAGAACTCATGATAAGCAAAACAGAGTCATTGAAAATTTTTTTTTTCATATTTATGCCAGAGTTCGCATTCCTTGCATTTTACAGTTTTCTAAGTGAGACGGGAAAAACTTTATTTTTTAAAAAAATTCATAATTCAAAGAAGAAAACTTTGAATTTTTTAATTTGAAATTCCATTGAATCAGATCACTGTGCATATGATCTTTAATGATAGTAAATGAAAATAGATATAATTATAATATACTAGCGCACACTTAGTGCTGAGCACTGAAACACTCAAAAGTTTAGTGCTGAGCACTGAAACACTCAAACACTTAGTACTGAGCACTGAAACATTGAAAATAAACCAGTTGGTAGCAACTGGTTGTAACTGGTAACAAAAAAATACATGGATACTCAATTAATAATATTATTTTTAATAAAATTAATCACATGACTGTAAGTCAATACATGATAAAAATTGTAAATTACAGGAAATTTCTTGTTGAAATAAAAATTTTTGTCTAATAAAAATAACTAAAATAAATTTAAAATTTCAATTACGAGTACAAACAAGAACTTCATAGCCAAAATCAGTATTGCTCGTCGTTCCATCTTCTTTTGTATACCAAAAACCTTTAACACCATTATTGACATGTAATTTTGACACTTGCTGATAAACAAAACCTTTTGATGATGTCAAATTAATTCGACCAATAAAAAATCCAAAATCGCCACTTTTAATCACAACAGCACCAGTCAAACTGGACAACATTGTAATATTAGCTTCAACCCAACGTAATTTTTGATGGTCTAATAAAAAAGCTGGAGTTTTGCCATCAAACTGTTGACCTTTGCATTCAACATAAGCACCAGGTCGTTTGCCTTTTCTTTTCGTTGTTGAAATTCGAGCTGGCATGTTTGGTTGGAATTTGCACAATTCAGAATTTCCTGTGCCAACATAAACTGTTGAACCATCAAAATATGTTCCAGCTACAAAACCTTTTCCTTCAGGCATTTTTGGATTTTTTTTAGGATTATAAGTGACTAAAGAAAGTGTTGCTGAAAAGGAGAAAATGATTTAAATTTGTTGAAAATTAAAAATTAGAGAATTTTCATACGACAAGGTCTTTCTGAATTGATATTTAAAAATGAAATAAAAATTGTTAGAAACAAGAAATTTTTTGTTTTCATGATTTTTTGTGTTAAAATTTTAAATATAAACTTAAATGTAGAAAAGCTTGTTGAGAACTAACTAAAATATTTTAAAACTTTAAAACAAAACTTTTAAAGTAAAATGAATAAATTTCTTTGTCAAATTAATTAAATTGAATAAAAAGTAAGCTCTAAAAAATTAACAAAACTTTTGAATTTCTTTGTCTACTTTGTGTTCGCTATTAAAAGTTGACTCCACTTTATAAAAATAAAATAATGTTTGAAGAAAACATTTGTAAATGAAAATTTATCAATGTCAAAATATTTTGTGCAAAAAGTCAGTCATTTACAGGCTAAAAAAATTATTTTTCAGCTTTAATTTTTATTCAGCACGAAAGAAAGAATTTTTACAACAATAAAAAAGATTTTTCTTCTAAATTTAAGGTTGATTGATATAAAGTGACTCTGTGGAACTCTCAGGTGCAACTCTTGTTTCAGCTTCTGCAGCAGCTGTTGTTGATTCTTTTTCAGTTTTCTTAACAACTTCTTTAAGGTCATCAGCTGACAATGATCTTCGTTTTCTTCCACCACCCATAAACATTTGCATAAGTTTTCCAATTGGATTATCACCGCCACCTTGTCCTCCTTGACCTCCCATCATTCCACCACTAAACATTTTAATTAGTTTTTGAATTTTCTCAGCTGGATTTCCTCCACCTTGTCCACCATTTTGTCCCATGAATCCTTGCAAAAGTTGCATCATATTTGGTTTTCCACCTCCTCCACCTCCTCCTGCATTATTTACTGGCTGTGCTTCACCTCCTTCTTGAGCAAAAGTTAATGCAATTGTGATTGCAATGAAGAAGAAAATTATCAATTTAGTCATATATGAAAAATTATTTAATTTTTAGTTTCTTTTGCAAGAATTGAATTTTGACAAATTTGTTATGATTAAAAATTCTATTTGAAAATAAAATAATTTTATTAACTTACGGTTATTAGATTTTTATTTAATTTGTTTTTAATCGAAAGGTTAAATAATTGATGATTTTTTACTTGAATTTTTTGCTCTTTTATACTGCAATAAATGCTAAACAGATTGCATGACTTTTATTTAAATTTACATTAAAAATTTTTCATAGACTAAACCAGGAAGAGTTTCAACGCCTTTTTTATGTTTTTCCATTATCAAATTTGTTTAAATCATTTATCAAATTTCAAAACATTTGTGTGAGTGTTCAAGTGCTCAGCATTAAGTGTGCGCTAGTGTATTATAATTATATCTATTTTTATTTACTATCATTAAAGATCATAAGAACAGTGATCTGAATTAACGGAATTTCAAATTTAAAAATTCAAAGTTTTTTTCTTCAAATAAGGAAGTTTTCAGAAGTAAACTTTTTTCATCTCATTCAGAAAACTGTAAAGCGCAAGGGGTGTGAAGTCTATCAAAAATTTTTTGATACTTTTCATACAAAAAAATATTTTTCAATAACTATTCTGTTTTGCTTATCAAGAGTTAGAGGAGAACAAGGAGTTTGTTTAGAACGCTGTAAAATGTATTTGATGACATAATAAATTGAAGAGTGAGAGTTCCAGAGTCAAATTATCTCTCACTCTTTTGACATTGGCTCTAGCTAGAAACGCTTCATTGCTTTTATTTTCTTATCAGTTTCGTTTTGACCGCTGCAGTGTCAAGTTGTGTTTCATAAAAATTCCTCTTAAAATTCAATTCAAAAATGAAAAGAAAACGTGAAATGAGTGAAAGTTCAGTGAATATTTGTGATTTACCAAATGAAATTTTGGAAAAAATATTTAAATTGGCTGAAAATGACAAAAACTTGTTGCTGACTAACAGAAGATTCAACGAGATTGTTTCACAGATTAGAGAAAAGAATGTTACATTATATTTTAATTGTGATGAACTTGTGAGTTAATAAAAAAGCATTAAAAGCTTTTTTTTAATGTTTAATTTTTACAGATCAATCCAATGCTTGATCTTGATGTTTTCTTAAAATCATCATCAATAACTTTGATAATTGATAATCGTTTTACAAAAAATTATTCTGCAGAAAAATTTGTCTATTTGAAATATTTCGGAGAGAAAATTAAAACATTAATTGTTATGTGTGGTATCTCTGCAAGCTTTTTGTCATACATGCCAAACTTGAAAGTTTTTAAAACAAAAATGATAAAATTTGATAATGAGAAAATCAAAGAAAATCCGATAAAATTGGAAAATTTAGAAATTAGTAACAGATGTGATTTGAGTAATGAATATTTCGATTATTTCAGTTTTGAAGAATTAACTTTTTACAGTAAAATCTCTTTTCGTGAAGGCGATTTCTTTGATTTTATTCAAAAACACAAAGAAGTGAATAAACTTAAAATATTTTCTGGTTTTAATAAATTTGAATCGTTTGATTTTCCTCAATCAATACAATTAAATTCTTTCGAATGCAATTTTACTCAACAATCAATACTTGGACAGTTTTTAGCAACTCAAACAGAACTGCAAACACTTAAATTTTATGAAGTCTCGAGAAAAAACTTTAAATTTATTTGTAATAATTTGAAAAAATTAGAATTTTTTTCTTTTGCTTTGAATCGACAAATCGATTTAAAAAATCTTTTGAAACTTCAAAATTTGAAATTTTTAGCTATCATGAAAGATATGAGAGAAGAAAAATTTGTTGAGTTAACAAGTTTAAAATTTGTAAATTTAATTTCATTAGAAATTTCTGTAAATTTTCCTTGTTCGTCACAACAAATAGAAAATTTTGCTCGAAAATTTTCAAATCTCAAACATTTAGTTTTTGGTTATAAATCACAAACTCAACGTAATGTGATTTCAAATATTTTCAAGAACTTCAATAAACTTGAGTCTTTAGAATTAAAATTTGACGACGATGTTGAATTTTATGAAAAACACTTAAAACATTTTTATGAGCAAAATCACAGAAATTTAAATTTAAAATCATTAACTTTCGACGTCAAATCTTTTGATGAAGAAATTAGTGAAAATTTAATTCAAAAATTTGCAAATGATTTTCCAAATCTCGAAAAAATTGCTTTTAGTGAATATTTCTGTATAAATGAAAAACTTGAATCGCTTTTGACAAAATTACCAAAACTCCGAAAACTTGGTAATTTATATTTTCGTGGAAATACAGAAGATTTGAAAAATTTTATGGCTTACATAGAAAACATAGAAAGCGCTGAAATTAATATAAATAAGTTAGAAGATCCGAACAAAATTTTAGAGAACTTGAGCTTTGAATTTGGATGGAAAAAACATGCTATAACGATAACAAGAGAAGAGGAAAGAAATGTGACACTGTCAATGTCTCATGTAAGTTTTTACAATAACAGTAAAAATTATTTTTAAATTTTTTATTTCAGTTTAATCAATGGATGAAATTTAGAACACTTTTGGACTCAAAGAAGAAGATTAAGAATCTAATAA
Organism: Polypedilum pembai; assembly: GCA_014622435.1. Lineage (NCBI taxonomy): Eukaryota > Metazoa > Arthropoda > Insecta > Diptera > Chironomidae > Polypedilum > Polypedilum pembai. Next base: position 7,830 of record JACWBX010000681.1, read on the forward strand.
TTCAGGAAAATAGATCTTCAAAATATATTTTAATTTACAAAAATGTACGAGAAGTTTTAGAAAATTTGACATCTTTGACTTTTAAAGATTATTACGCTAATATGAAAACAGTTGCAGAAATTTTAAAAGCAGCTCCGAATTTGGAAGTTTTAAATTTTGAAAACTTTCATTTTTCTTTAATTGAACCAAACATAGTGATAGAAAACAAAAAAATTCACACCATTAATATATTTCAGAATGACATGATACATTATGTAATTGAAGTTCGAAATTATATTAATCTTTTAAAAAGCATGAAATTTATTAAAAATTCTTTTAAAAAATTAACTTTTTCTTGTAAACAGGATGAAGAAGATGATAGCCAAGAACTTTTTTCTCCATTTATTGATTTCTTAAGTGATAAACAAAAATCGATAAATTCAAATGTTATTTTTGATAGAGAAAATTATAGATATAATTTTGAAATAAATATTAAAAATTAGGTATAAATTAAGTCTTGAATCTAAAAACTAAAGAAGTGCAAACTTTTGTTAATTTGTTAGAATTTTCAATGACATTTTTGTTAATCTGATAAAGTTCACACTCCTCGCTAAAAGTTTAATGTTATTGTTTGAACTTTTTTTGCTTTTTTATACTGCAATAAATGTTAAAAATAATTGCATGAAATTTATTTAAATTTACATTAAAAAGTTTTAAGATTACAAACCAAGAAGAGTTTTTTACGCCTTTTTTATGTATCTAATTTGTTTAAATCATTTGTCAAAATCTGAAATAAAAATTTAATTTTTTAAAAATCCATGTGAAATTAAATTATTGATAAAGACTGAAACAGAATCATCAATAAAACTGTTGAAAAAATGTACAACAAACTGGTTTACTGCTGTTTTGTAGCCAACAGCCAAAATCTACTGTAGGAAAAACCCGAAAGCTGCTAATCTGGACTGAAAGTTTATGTTTTGAAAATAAAATCAAAGACAAAAGTTTATTTTTTAAAGATCTTTATTTAGTAATTTCATTTTTAAATTCTTCTGTTGCTTCAAATTTTTCTACAATTTTAGCTTCTTTCTCTATTACATTTTCTTCAGTTGTTTCAGTTTCTTTTTTTTCAATTTTAATTTTTTTCTCAACAAAAATTTCTTCATCATCATTTCTTAATCTTTTCTTTGTGAAATTTTCTTTTTCTTGCAATAATTTTTCATTTTCAGCAGTCAATTTTGTGAGCATTTCTCTTGATTTAATGAGTAAATTTTTCATCAATTCTTCTTTTTCTTGTGCACTCAAAAGTTCTTCATTTTTCACTTCTGTCGCTTTTTGTGCAGCTTCAAGTTGACTTTTTAGCTCTAAACTTTCTTCTCGATAGCGTTTGCCAATTTTTCTTACTTGTGTCAAATTTTCTTTCAATTTTGTCATTTCTTGTTCACTTTCTGTGTCAATTTCTGCATTTTTTGTTAATTTTTCAACTTTTTCATTTAATCTCACAATTTCTGCAGATTTTTCATCAAAAATTTTCTTTTTCTCATCTCTCAATTGCTGCTCAAACTTTTCTGCTTCTTTTATTGATTTTTCAGTCAAATTTTGAATTTGTGCTGATTTTCGATTGCAAATTATTGAAAATCTCACAATTTCGTCTTTTATTTTTTCATTTTGATCATGAAAATTTTTTCTTTCATTTTGCAACTGCTGCTGCATGACTTTTGCACTTCCTTCACTTTCAATGCGTTCAATTGATGCTCGAATAAATTCCAAATTTGTCATCATTTGATTGCTGCTTTGACAACTTGCAATTTTTGCTTCAAATTTTTCTCTTTCTTCAACTCCATTCAAAATCAATTTTTGATTTTCTTTCTCAACTTTTTCAAGTGAATTTTGTGAATTTTGCAATTTCAATTTTATTTCTTGATTTTCAATTTTTTCCCCTTTTAAATTTTCTTCAAGTTTCACAATTTTTGCTGCAAGTTTTGAATTTTTCTCGCTCAATTTTTGAATCATTTCTTTGCTCATTTCGAGATTTTTCTTTTGCATTTCAAGTTGATTTTTAAAATGTTCAAGTTGAGTTAAAAGTTTGAAATTTTTATCTTTTTGTGAATTTTCTTCATAAGTTTGTGTGACTTGATCTTGCATCTTGATGATTTTAGTGACTGTTTTTGAATCTGTTTGAGTTGTTTGAGTTGAAAAATTTTGTCTTTTTGTCTTTTCAATTTCATCAACACTTGCTGACAATTCCTTCACAATATGCATCAATTTTAAATTATTTTCTTGCAATTCTTCAATGTCTTTGTAAGTGCCAAAATTGTGTAAGACAAAGTCATAACTTTTTGTGCCTCCACTAACTTTTCTGTCTTCAATGACACTCAAAAGAGTGTAAATTTGATGATTCATGGCAATTCGATCTTGTTGATTTTGCTTAATTTTCTTCTCACAGTTTTCGAGTGAAATTTCAAGTTTTTGAATTTTATTTTCTGCTTCTTCATGTTGCTCCATTAACTGTTCATTTTTGATTTTAAATTTCTGCATTGGTCGCAATTCTTGAACTTCATTGACAAGAGTTGAAAATTTTACTTTCAATTCTTCATGCTCAATTGATAATTTCTCGAGATCTTCAATGGCATTGATGTAATTGTTATAAATTGAACTCACTGAATAGCGAACTTTGTCATTCATGCATGAGTCAAGTAGACAATTTGCATTTTTTAATTCACTTTTGATCACTTCCATGTCATATTTGTGCTTCATTTCATCATTTTTCTTCTTCATTGAAAGCTTTTCAAACTCTTCACTCGCTTCTGTCATTGCTGATCTCAAAATTTTCATTGCATCTGCAAGTTCTCGATGATGTTCATTTGAGTCTTCATTTTTCTCCTTATATAACTCAATGAGACGTGATTTTGATGTCAATTCTGTCAAATAACTTTTCTTTGACATCGCAAAATCTTCATTTAATGACAAAATTTGACTCGAAAGTTCTATAACTTTTTCACTCAAAATTTCATTTGTTTCTTTGAGTTGTGATGACTGCAACAGTGCAATATTAAGTTCTTCACATTTTTCATGATATTTTGACTCAAGTGAAACAACACGAGTTGATGCTTCTGCTCGAAATAGTTGAAATTCTTGAATATTTCGATTGAGATCATTTTTGAGCATTTCAAGTTGATTTTCCATCAAAATTTTCTCTTGACTCATTCTCTTTCCTTTAAAATCAATTTCGAGAATTTTCTGTTGTGCTTCTTCATATTTGGCAATTGCTAAACATTTTGTCTCAATGGCTGATGCAAGTTGTTGTTGTAAAAATTTCAATTCTGATTCAAGTCGATTGATTTCGATGCTGTTGCGGTTGATTGTTGTTGTGAAATCAAATTGTGATGACATTTTATCCATTTTTTTGTCTTTTTAACGTTTTTTGAAAATTTTTTAAATATTTCTTAAAAGGAAAATTTGAATTTTTGAATAAATTTTTAAATATTGTCAAAAAATGTTTTCAAATTTTGAAATGAAAATTTTTTGGAAAAGTTTTTGTAAAAAGTTGTTTGTTTGCTGATTTATTTCAAACTGATGCTTCTGTTGTCAAAATGTTGAGAATTTATACAAAAATTTTTACCTAAAAATCAAAACAAATGAGA
>JACWBX010000683.1:0-10262 GCA_014622435.1 Polypedilum pembai
ACCATAAAATCTTACCAATTCAATTTCCCACAACAAATTCCATTGAATTTCACATTAGTATCACTTACTAACTAATTTATTGCAGTTATATTACTGCAATATAGACAGAGAATCACTTTTTGAAATAAATTAATTTAAAGTAGACTCTTATCGTTTTGCAAACACAACTAAAATAATTTTAAGTACTTTAAAACTAAAAACTTAATTCTGAAATATTAAAAATTTTAACACTTTTGTTTTAAAATGTTAACATTTAGCGTTAAATTGTTTAAAATTTTCTTTTTTTAAAAAAATTTAAATTTTAACACTGCAGTGTTTAATTTTTAATATAAAAATTTTAATTTTAATACTAAATAATAAATTTTAAATGCTTTTTGTTAGAATTTTAACATATTTTGCTAAAATTTTAATATTTAGTAATAATTTTTCACTTGACAACATTTTAATACCGAAGTATTAACTTTTTTTCTATGAGTGTTAAAACTAAATAAATGATAGATAAAAAGTAGGGTTCGAATTTGAATGCAGTTTGTCAATTGTCTGCGCAGACACTTGTACAAGTTTGCAATTGAGTTGATTTACTTAAAAATGTCTCTAATTCATTTAGATTTCATTTATTTCGGTTAAATTTTTGGCAAATTTAGATGAAAGTTGATGAATAAATAAATTTACCAAAGTATTGACTGAAATAAATAAAAACTGAATGTTTGTAGGTAAATGAACTCGAATGCAACTTGTACTTCTTTCTTTCTTTAAGTCTTTGCGCACACATTTGACTTTTTATATTCAAATTCTAATTCTAATTAAAAGACACAATTAAGTCACTTTTATTAAGTGAAAATTCAAGAAAAGCTCTTTCTCGTTGTGAAAATTAATAGTTTTTAACTATATGAAGAGCGATCAACCAGAGATTCTAATTAAAGTTATAATAATTTTATAACAGTTTTTATGACAGTTATAAAAAATTTTATGGCATCTATAAATTTCACTTTATGTAAGCATTTATTACAAAATCAATTTAAGAATATTCTTCTCTGTGTGTCTTAGCCTTATAAAAAATCCAATTTTTGCACTCAAATCGTGTAGCAAAATCACAAGAGTCATCGTAAGTCATCATCAGTTGAGAACTCTATAACTCATCTTTAATTAAATTTTAAAAATTAAGAATATAATGGCGAAAACATTTCCGTAAACAATAACATGAGAACTTTATCCTAGAAGAGTCAAAGAGATGTCACAATAAATGAAAAATTTATATCTGTTCTCAAAAGCTGTATTAATTCACATAAATAATCGTCGAAAAAAGAAGAGATAAAAAAATATTCTAATTTATTGAAATGACATAAAAAGATATTTAATGTGATTGTGTTAAATAAAAATAATTAATAGCATAAAAAATTAATTTTTGTTGCTATGAATTGCGACTTGAATTTCCTGCTTTTGCAGAAAGCAAGCACATGTGCCGCGTGCACGAATATATCAGATTATTGTCTTGTAGGTGTCTCAATCATTTCAGAGATGCTGTGTGAAATATTGTCACATTTAACCAGCACTTGCCGTGATTGTTTCACATCTAAAACAAAAAAAAATTTGCATTTTAAATTTTTCTCATCTCGCGCGGCGACTTTCATTCGCTATGGTTTGAAGTAATCAAACACACATTTTACCTTATTTGATACACGAACGAATGAAAAATCTCTAACAAGAATATAATTTAGTCGACAGCTGATTTATAATAAAAATTAGTAGTCATCTCAATGGTGGTCGCGTGAGACATTTTGAGATGGCTTTTTTGATAATTAAAAAAATATTTTAACTGAATTAATTAACACCACCATTTATTAAGTCAGTTTTTGATTGAGAATGTTTCATTCGACCAACTGTCACAACTTATAGTGTTGTCACTATGCAAGAGATTCAGTAGATATTTTTCTAATGAATTCTAAATTTTCTAAGAATTTAGATTATTTGACGCATTTAACGTTATGAAAATTAGCAAGAGGAAACAACTCTATCAAAAAATTCTAACAAGTAAGTAGTTTCTCGAACTAGGGATGAACACGCTGACAAATGAAAAATGACAAAACTCAATAAGAGAATTCTATTCCTCTGTCCTTGTTTCTTTTTTTTATGACTAAAAAACTTTTATTTTCAATTTTAAATAATATATTTTGATCATAAACCGCCAAAAACCATCATAAAGAGAAATTTAGTTTTCTATTTAATTAAAGAGCGAGAAACGATCAAAAATTTTAATTGTACATTTCGAAGTTCAAACGATCGATTTTTCTGTATGTAACCAACCATAATTTTGCTTAAAAATGTCCAAAATTTCATAATTTTTCAAGTTTAAGTCAAAGTGAATATTCTTTTCTAACAAATGCTAATTTTAATAAAAAGTTCAAATTCTTGTATAATTAAGCCATAAAATATGACTATACTTCATCAGCGAATATTTGTTTACGATAATTTCAAAGCTTTTGTGGCTTTTAATGAGTCCTAAATACAGATCAGTCATCATAAAATGTTTCATGGAAATGAAATTCTTTTTAATCCAATTATGTCTGTTTGTCTTGTAAACTTTTCTACGTTGTGATATAAAAAATCTTTAATTACTAGCCAATAACATATCTGACAATATTTTCTTGAAATTAGAAACCTTGGAATTTTTTATAGTCTATAAGAAGTCAATAAAGCATAAAGCTGTTCGCACTAGTTCAATAAAAATGTTTTGTATCAATTTCATCATTAGGAACATAAAGTTTTTGTTGAATTGCAATACAATTAGCATATCAAAGCATCAAAAACGTTTTAACAACTTAATATGATCGTGGAAAAATACTGGCCCCATGGAGACAATAGTAAATTTGAAAGTTTCTATGGGAAAATCACAACAACGCATTATAAAAATTCATAGATAAGTGATCGTTTGTTGCTTGCTGCTTCTGCTAGTTGTAAATTATCTTTTTATAATCGTCACAAAGTTGTTTTTCCAGTTGATCAATAAATTTAATTTTTTGTCTTTTATAACGGTCATTTGAAATTTAAATTTTTCCAGGTGAATATCCTCGAGAATTAAAAAATTCGCAAACTTCCAACAAACACAAAATTTATTCAAAAAATATAAAAGAATTAAATTTGATTATTATCCAATAAATCAAAGTGAGAATATTCTACTCCAGAATTGGTGTGAGATGAGAACGAAAAAGTGAATCATTGTGAATTAATTTTTCACTCATTTGGCTTTCACAGTCGTCAAAACTTGTTTATGAGTGTGAATGAGAATTTTGCATAGATTTAAGGCTTGTGTGTGCTGTAAAATGACATTTATTGTTACGAGTGTCGGAAAGGAGCTCAGATCATACAGTATCAAATTACAACTCGTTCTAATAAGACTCGAATGACATTTTAGAGTTTTTCTAGACAACGATCGATTGATGTAAGATAAATAGAAGCTTCTTTAATGTGTCACCTCTAGCTGTGATTGTTATTGTTATGGTCGAATGAAAAACTGAAACTGAATGAAGTCATTAATGCGATACTAAAGGTGCGAAATTGAGTGGGCAAAAGCGACAAAGTATTTTTTTTTTAAATAATAAACACCAATTTATTGTTCGTTTTTGTCAATTTATTTTTATTGGTTTAAATATTCTTTTTTTTTTGTAAACTTTTTCATTATAGTGTTTTTCCCTTTTGAAATAACTAGATATATGTATAGAAATCAAGAATTAGACACTGAGGTAAAAGAGCTAGAAATTTTTTGCTTTTTTTCAAAGAAATTTTTCACTTTTTTAAAATTTAAATTTTTTTAAGTATTTTGTTCAAATTTTAATCGATAACTATGAGGCAAAATGAAATCACGAAAATAATTAAAAAACTAGGATTCGGCATTATGCAGATAAAAAAAATAAATATGCGCATAATTTTCTTTTCCTTATTAATTTTTGTATTGAAAAATCAAGAATAAGAAGAAAATTATGCACACAATTCTTCTTCTTATCTGCATAATGCCGAAACCAAGAAATAACTAAGGATGACAAAAAATAACGAATTAATCAAGATAATAGTTAAACAAGCTTATTTTTTTTAAATTGTGTGATAAAAAATTTAATTTCCGAAATTTATTGATCAAATTTCAAAACATTTTCGAAATATTTTTGTTATTATACTTTGTATCAAAGCCCGAAGTCGACTAAAAAATTAAACTACGACTACTTAATTTAGCCGACTTACGTACAAATTTTTAGTCGACTTCGGGCTTTGCTTTGCATTTTCATCAAAAACTTTCCTTAATTCGAAAATTTTTATTTTACCGATACTTGCAAAAACTGATTTTTAAAAGCTTTTTAAGATAACAAAAAAAATAAATTATTTAACTCTTTTACCTCACTATGCATTCCTTCATATAAAATTATACAAAAATCAAGAGAGAAAAATTATAAAATAATTTAGCAAAATTTTTCTTAATTTTTAGTTTTCGCATTTTCTTTATTTATTTCAATTTTGGACTTTTATCTCGATTCATTCTCGTTTTTCTCTTTCAAAATTACAAAAAAGGAATTTCTTTTTAATTTTCTACTTGTTAATTTCTTTTTTTTGTGTGGCAGTTTTTGAAAAATTTCAAATTTTAAATCATTAAATGAAAGGAAAATTTGAAAATTATCAAAAAAAAATTTAACCACATATTGACGTAAATGAAATGATAAAATTTTACTTTTCTGTCCTATACTTGCTATATATTCCCTTCAGAAAAAAATTTGAAGAAAGATTGCTACAAAATGCTACATAAAGTCTTTCCCTTTATCTCATTCTTATTGAATAATTCTGTTAGAAAATGAAAACATTTTTTCCTTATCTTAGCCATAAACTTTTATCTCTTGTAATTAAAAAAAGCTAATTTTCTCAACTTCTTTCCTCATTCATTAGTTTTTCATCATGCTTATAGTTAATAGTAGTAGTTCATCTATTTCTTCCACAATTAGTTCTTAATTTATACATAAATTAATGATTGACTTAAATATGAGGAAGAATAAGAAGAAAATTGGGGGAAAATTAAGGATAATAAGCATTGGGTTGTGTGTGTACGGATAAAGACAATAATGTGATTCAATTTTATTGGTCATTTCTGTGTCTGTCATTGGAAAGAAATTTTCAAATGATTTTTTTTTGTCCTAAATTTTTAAATTTTTTCTAAACATTTTTTTTTCTTTTAGATGGCCAATTAACAAAATTTCAATTATTTTCTCAAAATGAAAACGATTTTTATAAAATATTTCGAAATTTATTATAGATTTTCGAACTTGATTTCGAAATTTCGAAGTAAATTTGAACTTGATTTAAATTTTTTGAAATTATTTCAAACTTGATTTAAAATTGACAAAAGTAAAATTATTAAATTTTGTAATTTAAAGTAATAATTTCAAAACATTTGAATATTTTAAAATCGATTGTTAAATTTCAAAAATTTCAAAATTTACTTCGAAAGAATTTCGAAAATTTAAAATCTTTCAAAATATAAATTCGAAAATCTCAAATAAATTTCGAAAACATTTTTTGCCACCGCTTCATTCTGATTTATTTTTGTGAGAAAATTTTTCTGAAGGCTTATTTCTTGTATATTTTTTCTAATAGATTAGGAAGGAGGCAAAGCGACAAAGAAGCACAACATTTTCTTATTTGATAATTCTTAAGTTTTTATTCTTTTTTTGCTTCAACAATGCTCCTATTAAAATATTCCTTTTTTTGACCTTTAATTTTCATTTTTAACATTAAATATTTTTCTCATATACAAATTTCTCCTTAAAAAATGCACAAAAAAAGTTAATTTTGATTTTAAAACAAGTCCAGTGATGAAAGAATTTTTTTAATGAGATTTCTATTGATTCGTTTGAGAAATATTGTTGGATTAAAATTGGACTTTTTAAATTGATAGGAAAATAGAGAACATTTTCTATATTTTAAAGTTAATTAATTGTCTTGTGATTTGTGTATGTGTGTGTGTATGAATATATGCTTTTTTAAAAATATCATCTTTTCTTTTTACACAATTCAGAGATGAGATATGAAAAATGTGTGATGTATTTTTTTTTCTTTCGATCATGGCATTAAGAGAATGAGAAGAAAAAGTTTTCATGTGACTAAATTAATAATTTCAAGCTGGATTTTAAGCTTTGACTCAATTTTCTATGCATTCTCATGACTTTTTTTTTCCTCCCAAAAGTCATGAAATGCTGAAAGCTACTTTTTATTCGTATAAAAAATTTTTAGTACAAAAAATGAGGAAAATGATTTTTTTTTAAAACGGAATTTTTAATCGTCATCTCCAGATGAAAATAGTTTGCGACATATGAAATTCTTTTAACAGTGAAAATTTTGAAAAAAGAGAAAAAAAGCTGCGCAATTAATTTTAGATGCCAAAAAGTTTTTTTCTCTTTTAGAAATTTTTCATAGTCAAAATTTCATTTTCATAATTATGACATAAATAATTGTTGGTTAATACAAAAACAACACGTAAATTAATGTTTATATTAAGAAATATTTAGAATTATTTTATTTCTTAACGTATTATAGAATTTTGAAAAATTCTTGTTTTAATTCGAATGTAAACAAAAGAAAATTTTTGTTTCATTTAAAACTTTTTAATTAAATCGTGTTTCAGTAAAATGTTGCTTTTATCAACAATAATAAATTATATTCATTCGAATGAAGCAGCTTATTAAATTCAAAACAATGTAATTAAAAGTTTAAAGCGAAACAAAATTCTTTTGTTTACTTTTTAATATAAACAAAAACAATAAAGAAATTAAAAATTCTAAAAATATTTCTTAATTCACATAATAATTCTTACAAGTAAGAAAAAAGTTATCCTGCATTGTGTGTTTTCTAAATACAATTAATTAACTTTTATTTAAATTAATTTCTTTCCATTTTCAAGTATGACAAAAACTCTCCGGCTTGTCCATAATTAAATGATATTTATTTATTCTTATATAAATGTGTATGAGTGTTTTTCTCTCTGTACAGTGAATTAAACTTCAATAATTATATTTTTGTCATCAATATACAATTATGGTTATCACTAGTTATCATATAGTGAAGTTTCACTGCACATATTGTTGCCGAAGGTCGAAGCTGCAATCAGATAACATAGGACAGACAGTAGCAGCATTAGAGAGTCCATTTGTGTGCTGTAGTTTGTGAAGTTGGGAAAAAGTATGTAGAATAGGACAAGGAAGAAGTTTTCATTCATAAAAATTTCAATTTCACACTCTGACCACACTCGAACATTCTATTGAACCACACAACATGCACGACCCTTCTTCTTCTTCTCATCAATCACCACATGACTCGCTGATTGTGGACCAGGAACCGTTTGATTTGAAACTTGTGTCTGTGACTGTGTTACATCCTTTGTCGCCTCACCATTGACAGCTGGTGCTTTTTGTGGTGATTTTGTACCATTTTGTTGTGTGAGTAGTGGCGACGCCTAAAAATAAATTTATTCTTTATTAGCAAAAATAATTAATTATTAGAAATAATTATATTTACCTCAAGCTTTGTCGCACCATCTACAACTGCTGTTCCATTGGCCTCAAGACTTCCATTTCCGTTTACATGACTTTCATTTAATAACGATTGATCACCAGTCGGCGTTATTGGTTTTCCTCCTAAGGAAATGAAAACAGAGAATTAATTATGAATAAAACATTCTTAATAATGAAATACATAAAATGAATAAATTATTCTAATCAAAGTTTATTTAGGTATGGAAATAAAACAAATTATATTTGAAACAAGGCCTGAGAACTTTTTGATTTCACTTTGGTTTCGATGGTTTAATTAAAAAACTACATTTTATTCCTTTTATTGAGCTCAATTAAAGTTGAATCATGTTTTAAGCCAAATATGCTTTATTCAAGTTCTACAAAAACTAAATTTGATTTGTATGAAAATCATACAAAAAAAAACCAACAAAATCAAAGAAAATCAAAGAGTTCTCAGGTTTTGGCTTGAAATTATATTTGAATTTTCGAAAACAAAAATTTTATCTTAAATTTGTACTCTACTTTGCTATTGCATTTTTAAATTAAATAATCAAATATGAGTCTAATAACTTCTAAGTTCAAACTATTCTAAAATCTATGCAAATTTAGTTTATTTTAACGATTTTTCCAAAGTTTCATTTCATTTTTCTTCTTCAAAAAAGAATTTTGTTTCCATATTAAATAATAGTAAATTTAAAGGTAAATAAGTGGCATCATTTTTTACAATTTATTCGCTCAAAAAATTTTGTTTGCTATCTCAGGTTGAAGTGTAGCAACTTTTTAGTTATTTGATTGAAATCATCTTGCAAATTTTCTAGCTTTTCAGTAATAGCAAAAGATTTGACTAAAGTCAATAAATTTTTCTAAAAAAAAGTTATATTCAATTCAATGACATCAAAAAATGAAATTAGTATTTTTATGAGCTGACAGTGTCAATTTGAGATTGATCTTTTCTATTATTTATAACTGATTTTTCTATTTAAATGAATAAATCGACAATTTTGTATAATCTTTTTTAACTCACCTTTAATCATATTAACTATCTCATCAGCCTCCCTTGACAAATCGCCATCTGGTCTAAATGGATTGTCCCATCCTGAATCGGTGCTACAATGAAAAAAAAAAGAATTTTTTGTTATTATTTCCATTAAACTATTAAAAAATTGTATTTAGTTTCCAATTCAGTCATTTATATTTGCCATTCAATTTAAATTCAAAGCTACCTTTTTTGAACTTTAATATCTGCTTTTCTATAATGATATTCATCTTTGGGAACCTCATAAATATAATATAATGTTCCACCATGTGATGATTGTGATCGAGGTATTGAGGTTTTATTTATCATGATTTTTTTTTTGTTTATTTTTAATACACTTTATTTTTCATTTGATTTAAGATTCTTTTGAGATAGATAATGTTATTGTTCCTTGAGATTTACTTTTAGAGCATTTTATATTGGATTCTAAAAATTGTTTAATTTTTAATTATGTTAAGTTATAAAATTGCTAACAAAACAGCAAAATGAAAATTTGTATCTTTCAGAAGATCATGAAAATAGAAAAATCAAATCTTGTTACTAAGAAATTAAATTGTATGTTGAGTTTTATTGTTTCTCTTAATCTTTTTATAAATAATTTTTTGATTCCTAAAACTTCAGCAAATCTCATTTTAACAAATTTATAACGAAATTTTTGTTGTATTCTGTATATAATATCATGAATACAAAAAATTAGATCAAAAAGCTATCCAGATTTAATTCAAATCTTGATGTTGGAATAACAACGAATGGACACTTGATTGATTTAATTATTTAATCAAGTTGGTTTCAATTTTTCCAAAAATGCATTTGCAAAGAAAATTAACAATTTATTTTCTGTGGATTGTAAAATTTGTGAGTTGAAAGCAGAGTCCGAAGTCGATTAAAATTAGTCTACTTAAATACAAATTTTTAGTCGACTTCGGGCTCTGGTTGAAAGTAAAGCTTTTAAGGTAAAATTGAAGCCTTAAAATTGTTTATAAACTTTATAGATAAAGATTTTTGAATATTCGAAGAAAGTCAAGTCATTTAAATCTCAAATCAACTTGACTTTCTTAGCTAAGTTAAGAATTACTTGGTTACCTTCAAACACAGTATATTTTATTTGACATAAAACTTAGACAAAAAGCTGTGATTTGATTGACTTGACCACGTAATATTGTATTTATAGAATTACAGTTAATAGTTTTTTTTTCAATTTTTGATAGCTAAAACAAATTATCATTGCAAAATTAAAAATTTATATAGAAAGACCAAAAATACTTTTGTCGAAGAAGTTAGCATTCCTTGTCGAAAATGATTTGTGTTTTTTTTTCAAATTCATTTAAATCAAATTAAATTTAAATGAAAAATTATAAATATCCACTCCTTGTTTTATATTTTTAAATTTAGTAATTTATTCTCAAAAATTACTTTTTTAACCTTTAACATTTTTTGTCGCAATAAAATAATTTTCGCCTCATAAATTATTTTCCTTTTTCACACAAAAATAGTCAAGTGAGAACGATAAAGAATAAATGGAAAAGAAATGAAATTCTGCTCGAATGACCTGCATTAGAGAGAAAAGGAAAGCAAGAAGAAAGCTCAACTAATGAGGCATTTCCTCGCAATATATTTTCCTCATTCGCCTTCAGTGCGTGCATTGTTTAAATGTCAAGTTTAACTTTGAAATTTTCTCTCTG
>JACWBX010000684.1:5004-23089 GCA_014622435.1 Polypedilum pembai
TTTTTTACTACATTTTTGTCAATTTCTCTGTTATTTTTTGATCAATCTATTTCAAACCTTCATCAATCGATAAATAGAACTCAACAGATGTATTAAAGCATATTTTATATTAGTATAAAACTGTTTATATCTTAAAAAGTCAATTTAAAATCTACAATACAAATGTAAACAATTCAGTGAGCAACAATTGGAAATTTTTTATCATCGATTTTACTTAATATAAAGCATCTAAACTCGCAAACCAAACACAGAATGATTGTTTATTAAATCATAAAGCTTCTATAATATTGCGTAATTTATAATTTGACGAAAGAAGTGATTTTGAGAAATCGAAAAACTGAACAAAATTCCTTATTTTTTGATCTTCCCCATATGATATAAGCGAATAAAGATGTTTTATTATTAATTTAAACCATTTTTATTATATTATTATGATTTCAGCAAGAGGAAAATTAGTTAATTTCTTTTGTTTACATTTTCGCCACAATGTTAACAAAACATTTTTGGAAATGTATGAAAATCAATGGTCTCAATGAATTTCTTACTGTACACTATTTTGTAGCATATTTTAAGACAAATCGAATAGTTTAAGAATCATTTCGATATGTCAAAGAATTTTCAAGAAATAGCCATTTTAAGAAAAATCAATGTTTTTGCATGCATGAATTTGATTATTCATAACTTTTTAACTACAAATGTTAATTGAATTCTGTTTTCAGTTTTTAAAAGTGTTAGAAAGAAAATTAATTTAAGGTATAAGAATGAGTTTTCGTCAATATAAAAGTAATGAGAAAAACGATGCTAAAGTTTGAAGTCGAAAAAATCAAAATTTTGTAAAATGTATAGAGCCAAATAAGAAATATTAAATAGACTTAAATCGGAATTAGTGCAATGCTAAAAACTGCTCATAAATAATAAAAACATACTTTTTACCATTTATTGATTAGGTAAACAGAAATTGAGAACTTTGCAAATGAATGGAGTGACAAAAAAGGGCTCATTTTCTAGGAAACTTCCTAGTAGAATCACCCATATCAAATTCTTTAAATTTAATGTACAAAGTAAAGAGAAATCATTATTTTTGTTTTTAAACAAATGAAATGTCCGAAAATTCGTGCCGATACCCATATTTAGATAAAAATCCTGTAAAAGTATCTCAATGAATGATTTATCCTATGAGAAATAGAGAACAAAATGTTTTCCAACAAAAGAAAAAAAGAATTTTTTTGCTTATCAAGATGATTTCTTTACGCAAACTTTTTTCTCTGAAATAATTCTAATGCTCAATAAAGCGCGTCGGTAGTGATGTATATTAAACACATTGATTTATAGCATGGAATTTTGTTTTATTGGGAATCTTCAGTATTTTGGATCTTATTTTTCCTGCACCATCAATACTCGATTCATTAAAAATGAGCTATTTAGTTATTTTATCTGATTTTTCCCAATCGTGCTTCAAATGCTCTCCTGATGATATTTTAGATTTTATCAGCCAGGCCTGTAAAGAAACAAAAAAAAAATGTTGAAATTAACCTTACTTTTTCGGAAGTGTATAATTTTAGAAATTAGATAGAAGAAACTTATCCTTTTCTCATTTATCTTTACTTACATTTTATTTAGATCTTGCACGCATCTTTCTGCGTTTACGCTTCAACCTCCGCATTCTCTTTTTACGCCACTAAAATAAAAAGTAAAAATATAATTAGTACATTAATTATGATTCAGAAAACCTTTTGAATTTATCGAAATTTCAATTATTTCACTAAATTAGTCAAGTTTTATCATTAAAGACAATTTAAATAAGCAAAATTGTTGCTATTTAAAAAGTAATAGTTGATAAAAAAAATGTCTTCCATTAAAGTTTCTCAAAGCACATGCCCGAATTTTTTTTTCGGGAAATATTTATTAAAGTATGTACGCGATTATTATTGAATTTCGGTGTGACTCAACTAATTATTGTTATTATAAAGATTTTTAATAATATTTTAATTTACCTTGGCTCTCATTTCTCTTTGATTTCTGAATTTACCGCAATATGCGACTGCACTCAACGAGAATCAAAATAGGAAAGAAAGATTGTGCTGAATATTCGAGGGGATTACAATTGACTCCGCATTTTTCTCATTTTATATAAAGTTGCTATCCCCTCGAGCTATGCCGCTTTGTCTGCCAAAATGACTTTGTTTTCAAAATGATTTTGACAGTTGGAATTTCAGATTGATATTTAATTCGATTTATAAATTTATTTTTACCTTGCTCTAAAAATTAAATATTATCAATTCACAAATGCCATCTATTTTTAATATATTCCATTTATATTTATCTAATTAGAGAACTAAAATTTTTAATTCAAAAACAGTAAATAAAATTTTTTTCTACTTTCCTCCAGACATTCTGTGTGGTTTCTAAAAGGTTTAAGAAAAATTATATTCATCGATTCACTGGTACAAAAAGCCTATTTCTTTTCCCACCATGGAATTATTTAAGAAGAATATGTGTTTTTATTGCAACAAATCAATTCTTCGACTATTTAGTTATGACAACTATTTTATTAAATTGTGTCTTTCTTGCAATGAGCGAAACAATAGAAGAAGCTGAGTAAGTATATGCTTTAAGGAGAAAATAGATACTACTTAATCATAAAATTTCTATTATAATTTCTTTACAGATTTTTCTTTTTGGCCATTTATACAATTGAAATGTGCATTAAAATAATTGCGAAAGGATTCGTTCTTAATAAATATACATATTTAAGAAATCCATGGAACTGGCTAGATTTTCTTGTCATAGCAAGTGGATATGCAACCATTGGCTTAGATGTGGGAAATCTTGCTGGTTTACGAACGTTTCGTGTGTTGAGAGCTTTAAAAACCGTTTCAATTATGCCTGGTCTAAAAACTATTATCAATGCACTTTTACATTCTTTTAAGCAGTTGGCTGAAGTCATGACTTTAACAATATTTTGTTTAATGGTATTTGCACTTTTCGCTCTTCAAGTTTACATGGGTGAATTGAGAAATAAATGCGTTCAAAATCATCCAGAATGGTGGACAAATGTTACAGATGAAGAATGGTATGGATGGATAAGCAATTCATCAAATTGGGTTTACATGGATGACATGCCAATGTTGTGCGGAAATTTAACAGGAGCACAGCATTGCGAAAAAGGTTTCACATGTTTATGCGTGGGAGAAAATCCAAATCACGGATATACGAATTTTGATAATTTCATGTGGAGCATGCTTACAACGTTTCAATTGATAACTTTAGATTATTGGGAAAACACTTATAATATGATTCTTGCAACCTGTGGTCCAATGAGTGTCAGTTTTTTTACAATCGTTGTCTTCTTTGGTTCGTTTTATTTAATAAACCTGATGTTGGCTGTTGTCGCATTATCTTATGAGGAAGAAGCGGAAATTACACAAGAAGAAAGACGTAAAGATTTAATTGATCATCGTGATGATTCAACTTTCAGTTTTGATCCCACAAATTTAAATTTGAAGCAATTAAGTAAGCAAGCAAGTAAAAAGTTTGATTCAAAGAGAAACATTTTGATGGCATCCTACTCACGAAAAAAGACTCGTCGACGAAAGAAAGGCAAAGAGACAAAAGTACAGAACAATAATTCTAATATAAATACAAGTAGTGGTAATGTTAATAACAAGTTGAATACTGGTGGCAACAATAACGAAAATATAGATGATAATAAATCGATAGACGATAATAATAAGAGCCGATCAGCAACCCCATCTCCGAATCCAAGTCCTCGTCATAGCAGTAGCACAATTGTCATCAAACCTCCACAGACATTAGCACTTTCAAAAACAAGGGGACTTTTGCAACAAGCACAGGTGAAAATCATTGTATATATATAAATAATAAAGTATTTTTAATTGAAACTTTTTATATAGCTCAATCAATTACAGCAACAATCAAATGCAGGTACAAATGAAGAAACTGAAAATTCCAATACTCTACATCCGTTGAGAGGTCAGATATCAAGCCGTCAAACAAGCTCAAACAGAGACTCATCGCTCGATGATTCTGGCGTGGTAGATGATCATGAGGATAATCAAGAACAGGAGGCAGAAGTTGAGCATCAAAGCAGTAATATGGAGGTAGTTAATTTTATTTTGTGAAATACTGTCATATTATATTTTATATTAAATTGTTGTTTAGGTAACATTGGCTCTCTCTCCAAAAGAAGTAAAAATAGTCAAATGCAACGGTAATAATTTAAGTCGTAATAAGAAAAAGCACGATGTTTATGCATTACATCCTGATTATTTGTCGCAATCAATAGTTGTCATAGGTGTGTTTCATCCTTTCATTAATATAACTGAAATTCACATTCGAAAAAATTGGTAAAAATCCAGTAAACCGTTGAAAATACTTCTAACTTAGAAGTTCTAAGATAAGATGAATGATAGAATTTCAGTCCTTTCGTATTTGATTAATTATATATTTCTTCCATTCTAATGTGTAAAATGTGTCAATAATCAGCTTCTTCAGTGTCTTATATAATTTTATTTTGGTAATTTGTTGTTCATTCCAGATGATTTTCCTGACGATAGAAACTGTGAATGTTGTATTCATTGTTGTTTCAATTATGATAGCTGGCTATCATTTCAAAATGTATTGTACCAAATCGTTAAAGATCCATTATTTGAATTATTTATAACCTTATGCATTGTTTTAAATACAACATTCCTTGCGCTCGAACATCACGGAATGAGTGAAACCGTTAGATCAGTGTTAGATATAGGAAATAAGGTGAATGCATTATAAATATAAAACAACTTATATAGCGATTTGATATTGATCTTTTAATATTTAATTATATTGATAACATTTATTATATTTTATCATTATTTTTTAGGTTTTTACACTAGTTTTCACCCTCGAATGCATACTGAAAGTGCTATCGCTTTCAAAGGAATTTTTTATGTGTGGTTGGAATATTTTTGATTTATGTATTGTAACAGCAAGCATTTTGGATTTAATTTTTGAACTTGTTGATGGATTAAGTGTTTTGCGAGGACTTCGATTAGTAAGTATATTTTTCGCTCAAACATAATTTTTTTTTATTCTTTTAAAATAAAAAATTTTCAGTTAAGAGTTCTAAAATTAGCACAGTCATGGGTTACAATGCGCGTTCTTCTTAGTATTATTCTATCAACAATTGGTGCTTTAGGAAATCTGACATTTATTTTGGTGATTGTCATCTATATTTTCGCAGTTATTGGTATGCAGCTTTTTGGAAAGGACTATACAAAAGAAAAATTTTATCCTGATCCGGTACCACGATGGAATTTCAATGATTTCTTTCACTCATTCATGATGATTTTTCGAATTTTGTGCGGTGAATGGATAGAGCCTTTATGGGATTGCTTACGAGCCGAAGAAGCAGTAAAAATTTACAATATTCGTTCTAAATCTATTATTGATTACAAACTTTTTTTTCTTTTTTAATTATATCATTAGAGCGGTTCGAAAAGTTCATGCTTTGCGATATTTCTGCCGGCATTAGTAATGGGAAATTTTATGGTATTAAATTTGTTCTTGGCTCTTTTGCTCAATAGTTTTAATTCTGAAGAATTAAAATCAAGAAAAGAAGAGGTCGGAGATGAGTCACGATTAGCAAAGAGTTTTGAAAGACTTAGATCGATTGTCCGCAAAGGTCGTTTACAAAAAGATAATTCAAACGAAAAAGGGGAGACAAAACTCGAGAAATTGGTACATGAAATAGTATTGAAACATAAAGAAACTGAGCTAAAGAAGAAAGGAATACTTACTGATTCAGTAAAGAAACAACAAAAGTATCAAATGCAAGAATACCTTTCGATGCCGACACCATTACCCATTTATTCAAAAAGTTATCAGGAATCATTGAATCGGCCTGTTTCATCGACTTGTGATATACAGGAAATAAATTTAAAAAATGTAAATACAATTTCGGGTAGTCAAGAAACCGTCACGGATATGGAGGATCAATACTTACCAGACGATGACAAGCGAAATAAAATTAATTTTAATTATAATGAAAGTAATAATAATCATAATGGAATTCTTCATCAAATGTCTTCCGGTTTTGGCACTCAACAAAGTAAAGATGAGCCTTTAGATTTAAATGAAGATGTTGAGTTAGGAGCGCTTGGGCAAATTAGTACTACAAGCAACAGCACCATTACTAAGAGGATACCTCAACAAACAAAAATCAGACAATCGTGTCCTTTGCCAAGACAACATTATAATTCACAAGCGCATGCAATCGATACCAATAGCAATAGCAGTAGTTGTACATATAGTGAAATTAGCAAACAACTAAAGCGTTTATCTAGTAATCAATCTATCAATACTTTATCTTTAGATCAAGATGAATTTTTAAATCACCTAAATCACATCAATTTAAAAGATGAACTTTTAAACTGCGATAAAAAAGAGCTTTTTCAATTTTTGCGAGATGAAAAATTATTTGATAGTTTTTATAATGAACCAGTTTCTTCTGTACCACCAGAGCCAAATGAAGTGAGAAAATCTGTACATATTCAGGATGAAATCGAATTATTCAAAAGTCCTGAACGACAGCTTCGAGATTGTGAAAAACTGCCATCCGTTACAAAAATGTCTGAAATTGATCAAGCAACAGCAAAACCATGGCAATGTCTTGTTTCTTATGTTGACGATTTAACTGTTGGTGGACGTCGTAATTCCCAAGGTGGTTATGATGATCCTAACTTTCTCGGCTATGGTCGCAATAAAACACCTAAAATTCCTCAAGATTGCTTTCCACGAAAATGCTATGAACGATGTCCATGTTGGGATGAATGGATAAAATCAAAAATCGGTCAAAAATTGATGAAAATTAGAACATCTGTACTTCAAGTTGTTGACACACCTACTTTTGAGTGGATAATTTTATTTCTAATTTTTGCATCGTCAATTACTTTATGCTTTGAGGATATTCATCTCGATAAAAATAAGGATCTTAAGAGAATTCTCTACTGGACAAATTTATTCTTTTGCATAATATTTGTTGTAGAAATGTTGATGAAATGGGTTGCTCATGGATTCACCAAATATTTTACAAGCTTTTGGACTATTTTAGATTTCACTATAGTTTTTGTGAGTATAAATTTTTCATATAGACGCAAGGGGTTGGAAACTGGGGCGAAAGACGACTTGGCCGAATCGACTTATTTTTACATAGAATCTGATTATAATTGGTTTATTTACGAATCTTAATGTATAATAATGCTTAATCAATACTTAAATATTATTTTCAAGACTAAATTTGTGCAAAATAAAAATTCGAAAATTTTAGTTCAATGTTGCGTAACAAACAAAATGTTGTGAAATAACTGAAAAATGTTGCGTGACAAGTGGAAAACGAGCGAATCGGGCAAAATTGAGCGAGTCAGGGCGAAATTCTTCGCCCCAGTTTCCAACCCCTTGTATAGACGAATAGTCATTTCTTTATTTAAAAACTTTAATTTTTTTGGTTTAAGGTGTCCGTTTTTTCGTTACTCATTGAGGAAAATGAGAATTTAAAAGTTTTAAGATCGTTAAGAACATTACGAGCATTAAGGCCATTACGAGCGATATCAAGATGGCAAGGAATGCGAATTGTTGTCAATGCACTCATGTATGCAATACCTTCCATATTTAACGTTCTACTCGTTTGTCTAGTATTTTGGTTAATATTCAGTATAATGGGTGTGCAATTTTTCGGAGGAAAATTTTTTAAATGTGTCGATGAAGAGGGAGAAGTTTTGCCAATATCCGTGGTTAATGACAGGTGGCAATGCATGAATTTGAATTACTCTTGGATAAATTCAAAAATCACGTTCGATCACGTTGGAATGGGTTATTTGGCTTTATTTCAAATTGCCACTTTTGAAGGATGGTAAGATATAAAAAATTTTTAAATTAATGTAATATGAAAAACGTATTATTTTTTTTGATGACAACAGGATGGAAGTAATGGCTGATGCTGTTGATAGTCGAGGTGTTGATCTTCAGCCTTCACGCGAAGCTAGCTTATATGCTTACATATATTTTGTAATTTTCATTATTTGCGGATCATTTTTTACACTTAATCTTTTTATTGGAGTTATTATCGACAACTTTAATATGTTGAAAAAGAAGGTATTTTATAGTTTTTTATTTTATGATGCACAATTTGAATTTCACTAATGATTAATTTTACTGTTTATTTTAAGTATGAAGGAGGAATTTTAGAAATGTTTTTAACACCGTCACAAAAAAGTTATTATTGTGCAATGAAAAAACTTGGACGAAAGAAACCCCAAAAAGTTATCAAAAGGCCTTTGAATCAAATTTTAGCTATGTTTTATGATCTGGCAAATTCACGTAGATTTGAAATTGCCATATTTGTTTTAATATTTCTCAATATGCTATCAATGGGTATTGAGCACTATGATCAACCACATGCGGTATTTTTCATATTAGAAGTTAGTAATGCATTTTTTACCACCGTATTTGGTCTAGAGTGTATCGTTAAAATTATCGGTAATAAATATATTACATTTTATTTTCAATAATTTCTTTTAAGTAAATTTTTTATTTAGGTCTAAGATATCACTATTTTACTGTACCATGGAATATGTTCGATTTTCTTCTTGTACTCGCATCAATTTTTGGTATTTTGATGGAAGATATTATGATCGATTTGCCTATATCTCCTACACTTTTACGAGTTGTACGTGTGTTTCGAATTGGCAGAATATTGCGGCTTATAAAAGCCGCTAAAGGCATAAGAAAACTCTTATTTGCACTAGTTGTATCATTGCCAGCACTCTTTAACATTGGGGCATTATTAGCACTTTTGTTATTCGTTTATGCAATTCTCGGTATGTCACTTTTTGGTCATGTAAAAAAACAAGGTGCTCTCAGTCAAATGGTCAATTTCGAAACTTTCGGAAGTAGCATGCAACTTTTATTTAGGTAAGTTAAATTATAAATTAAATTTAACAATTGTGTTGAAAAAAAATCTTTTTTTTTTATTTTTTAAAATAGATTGATGACATCAGCAGGATGGAACGACGTATTAGAATCTTTAATGATTCAGCCACCTGATTGTGATATTCATTTGGAAACATCTTCAAATGGAGATTGTGGGCATCCATTACTTGCTATCACATATTTTACATCATTTATAATTATCAGTAAATATTAATAACATAAATTAATTTTTAACAAGTTCAAAAAGTTTTATTATAAATTAATTTACTAATTTAATTAGGTTATATGATTGTCATCAACATGTATATTGCCATTATATTAGAAAATTTTAATCAAGCACATCAAGAAGAAGAAGTTGGAATTGTCGAGGATGATTTGGAAATGTTCTACATACGTTGGTCTAAATATGATCCACACGCATCCCAGTTCATATCATTTTCGCAACTATCAGATTTTATTGCTTCTTTAGACCCACCATTAGGAAGTACGAATGATTTCTAGCTGTGTCTTTAATAAATAACTAATTCTTTGTTTTACAGTTCCTAAACCAAATACAGTGGCACTAGTTTCTTTCAATCTTCCAATATCAAAAGGGAATAAAATTCATTGTTTAGATATTTTACATGCATTAGTTAAGCATGTTTTAGGTCATGTAGATGAAAGTGATACATTTAAGCAGTTACAAGATTCAATGGATGTAAAATTTAAAAAACAATTTCCAACGAGAAAAGAAATTGAAATAGTTTCATCAACGAGAATATGGAAGCGTCAAGAAAGGGCAGCGAAAACAATTCAAACTGCATGGAGGGAGTATTTGAGGTATATTTCTTCATTATAATATAATATTTAAAAACATAATAGAAAGTATTTAAGTTTGTAAGTCGATAAATATTATTTTTTTAGAATAAAGCGAGAAAGAGAGCGTTCACCAATATCAGGTGATGATGACCAAACTCAAACTTCTAGTCCTGGATGGCATAGCAAGTTATCTGCTCTTAATTTTCTCCATTTGCAAGTAAATTAAATATATTCAATTAAATATTATTTTCAAATTAAAAAAATATTAATTTTTCAGATTCATCGTCGTTGCTCACGTACTTCTAGTCGATGCTCAAGTCGAAAATCATCTCGAGCATCAGGAGATTCAGATATGAGTGAACTTGCAGGACCATGGTTAAATTTACCAATTCTTGTTGCTGGCACAACAGATCTTGTAAAAAACAACGATAGTGATGGCAAAAAGTATGTGTAGAATCTATGGTAGATACTTTTTCATTAGGATCTTTTTTAATTTCACAGAGATTTAGCGGCACCACCAGAAAGCAAGCCTACACGAAGAAAAAGTATTTATAAT
Organism: Polypedilum pembai; assembly: GCA_014622435.1. Classification (NCBI taxonomy): domain Eukaryota; kingdom Metazoa; phylum Arthropoda; class Insecta; order Diptera; family Chironomidae; genus Polypedilum; species Polypedilum pembai. Next base: position 15,347 of record JACWBX010000684.1, read on the forward strand.
TTCTTATTGGGTAGACAAGATGCAGTTGATGATCATCTCACATCACCGTCTGTACACAAAAAAATGATTAAGCCAAATGAAACAACATCTGATACTAAAGAAGCCCTTACTTCACCACCATCGAAAAATAAACGAGCATCTAGTTTTATAAAAAAGAAGCCACGATTAGAACGAGGTCTTTCAGACCATAGTGTATTACGACTCAACAAAAATGCAAATTTAGGTAAATATTAAGAGTAATTATTTCCAAAATCATTTAACTAGTCAAACTTAAAGATGTTGATAATGCACCATCATCAAATGTAGATGTTAGCATTTTGGTTACTGAAGCCTCTCCAAATGAAGAGCCATGTCCCGGGCTTAATATTTCCTCCAATCAAACACTTATCCATCATGTTATTGTGCACCGTGAAAGTGAAGAATATCACGATCTTGATGAAGTTGTTGTTGACGAAAAAACTAGTAAGTATGATAAATTTGAAACCATTTAATTAAATTATTACACAAATGTATTGACTTTTAGTATTAGCGTTGTTTCCGGCAATTTAGCCGTTTTTCCGAAAATTTCTAAATTATTATATTTTTGATTATAAGGAGCCTAATATCAAAATCAGCGACGATTTATATTCATACAATTCATTTTTAATTTAATCGTGAAATTTCAAAAAGTTGTTATTCTATTCATATTAACTTACACTATTTTATTCAACTCGACCGTTATTTTTAACTGAACAAATTTTTGAAAAATTTTTTGTATAGAAAGTAGTTTTATTTTATACAAGGGGAAAATAACTCTGACGAAAGATTTTAAAATTTCGCTATTTTTTCGTCATTTTTCGTTATTTTCGTCATTTTCGTCGTTTTCGTCACTGTTTATAAACAAACATTTTGTAAAGAAAAATGAATTTAAAAGAATTTCCCAGCACTTATACCACTTAGATAACATTAATACAACACTAAAAAATGATTCTGAATACATTAGAAGAGCCAAAATGTTGAAATTGCAGAGAAAATTTGAACAAATTTTTTGGTCGTTTTTCGCTAGGAATACATTAATATGTCACTAAAGAAGTGTATATATAATAAGAACCAAAAGGCTAGAATTGTTGAGAAAATCTGAACAAAATTTTTCTTTCGTCATTTTCGTTATTCTTTCGTTTTTCGTCAGAGATATTTTCCCCTTGATTGTATATATTGAAATAAATTAGATTTATTTAAGTCGAAACATTCATGATTCGATCATTCGACACAAAGCTTCTTTCTCTCGCGAGTCGACAATAAATGCTGGAACTTCAATTGATGAAATATTCGGACGAATCGAAAATTTTAATGAAGTCCTCTTCAACTTATCACAACTTCCCAATAGAACGAATGCAAGAGCTTTAAATTGTCATATTATAACATACTGATTGTTATAACCTTGTCGATAACATACAGATTGTTAAAATATACTTATACTATGAATTAATTATTTTATTTTGTAATCGGCAATGTCATTGATCTGGGCGACAAAAATGCGCCAAAATTCAACTGATCTATGGCAGTGACTTTCATTAATTTTTATTTTGTAATATTATCAAACTGGCGAAAACGGTGTATTTACCTTAATTTTATCTTTTTTTTAATAATAAAATTTATCTAGAAGGAACAAATGAATCAAAAGAAGTAACAGCTTCATCAATAAATAATGAAATAATTCATCATCCGGTTGTGAAAATTTGTGTAGATTCACCAAAAGAGGAAGATCAAAGATCACTTGCTCAAACACCAGATGTAGAGAGAGTTATTTTGGAAAGATCTTCTCTTGCCGCCGAAATTTCGGAAAATTCAAATGTTAATGTAGATGAGCCAATAGATATAAATCTTGCAAATACATGCGATACTTCAAAAGTGATTTATGATTATTAATAATGATTATATGTAGTTAATAACGTAATAGGAGAAAAAAATTGTTAAATCTTTTTTATTAGCAAATAACTACGTATGATAGCGAACCTAGAAACAAACAAATTCGAAATTAAAATCAAACAGCACCACAATAATAGCATCACTGTCTTTTAGTATTAGACATTTACTCACCTTTGTTTTGGACAACATAGTTAACAGAAAAAAATGTAATTTTTGAACAAATAAAAATGTGGAACAAATTTGCGAAAAGTTTTAGGGAATGTTATGTAACATTAAGTTTTAAATCTAGCAAATATTTTTTCTCTGTTATTTATTTATAAAAAATACTATCTTATCTTTATATTATATATCATATTATTATTTTACAGTAGAGGTGATGCTGCGGTGTTAAAAAATTGTTCTTTATATTGCTAAATCTTTTATATAAATAAATTATTTACTTAAGCTACATTTTATTTCATATAATTAAAACAAAATAAAAGAGAAAAAACATATATTGATAGAGATTATAAGAAAAACAAAATGAAATGGAAATTTGATTGGCCTTATTCTAACATTTCAAAAAAAAAAAATAAATAAATAAATAAAACGTAGTGTGTATTTGATATTTGATTTTCTTATTTAGTTATTTCCTCAATTTTAAAGTCACATTACTAAAATTATCTTCAAAAAATTTAAAGTAAAAATAAATATATTAAATGAGAGATGTTCATGCAATGGATTGAAATTTTTCTTATAAGAGAATAATTCGACTCATTGTATGAACTATAATCATATTAAATAAAATTCTTAGGGGCAATTAGTCAATCAAATTCAAAATACAGGTTGTAAAATTTAAAAACCTCGTACTTCCAAGTAGTTAAAAACAGCATTTGATTATTTTCAAAGAATAAATGAATGAAGCAATGATGTATGATTGTACTTTGAAATGTAAAGCGTAAAACAAGTTGAATTAGAAAAATGACATTGCTTAATTGTATTTTCATTTTAATATAATTTAGAGCTGAAATTAACATGTTAAAAAAATATATTATATTCAGTTGACCACTCATGTAACTTTTAAGTCTGAATACGAAATAGAAAAAAATGATTAGTTTTTGGTCGAGAATATTGATGATTTTAGATAGCGATCATCGTCTTTCAAAAGAAAGTTTTATCTTAGACAATCTATGTTCTTGGTGTCCTTTTATGTTTTTATTTTGAAATACGACGGGTCCAACATAATAATGAGTCAATAAGTAAAGTAAATATTATTGTTGAATGCCATATAAAAGATTTTAATTAATAGATTACATCGAACGAGAAATATCACTATATAGTTAGTAATTTAACTGAACTTCAAAAGAATCCTTTACTTTTCTTTCTCATCTTCTTATGTACTTGTTAGTTTTAAATTTTCATGATTTTCAATATCAAGAAAAAAAATTTCCTGCTTATTTTATTGATAAAACAAAATTGTTTTCAAATGTGCATTGAACTTATGTTTTGTAAGATTTTGCATTTAGGTTATTAATAATATAAATAAAATTCAAAAAGAATTTATTTATTTTAATTAAAGATCCTATATATGTCTATTCTTTTCCAAAAAATATTGGACCAAAAAAATAATTTATATATTATATTTATTATCCAATTCAATCTTTATCCAGTATTTGAAAAAAATAAAAAAATTTCTTTTTCCTATAAAAAATAAAAAATTTATCGATTTAAAATTTAAAACAAATCATTTTGAAAACTAATTAAAAATTGTATATTACTTTTCATAATTATTAATTTAATTTTCAATACCAATATTTGTAAGTCTAATGAAGAAAAAGAAAGGAAAAAATTTAATAATAAAAATAAAAAAATAATTTTTAATCTCATTCAATTCCACTTAATAAAAAGCCTTGTAACAAAATTCAATTAGATTCGAAATAAAATTTTGAAATCTATTAAAAAACCTTAAATTTCTATATGTTAATAAGTATAATAATAATGTATATGTTATCACATTATTACTATGATGAAAATAATTATTATTTCTGACAGAGAACATTTTTTCATGAACCTTAATCTTTGTCTATCCACTATATAAAAAGCGTCATAGCAATTTTTACGGATAATCTTTTTTGAAGGATAATGAAACATAGCGACAAAAATGTAGACGACTTCAACGATATTAGTTCCAAGTTTCACAACGTTTCATTCCTTATAACATAAAATTTTTTACTGCGCATGTTATCTCATTTGCTAGTATTGAATATCTGATATTGCAAGTTTTTTTCACAATTTTGCATCTGACGCATGAAAAATATAGAAACAGAACACTTCTTCATTTGCAGTTAAAGTGAAAAGACATTTTGATTGGAGCTGAAAAATAATTTAAAAATTTTTTTTATTAGACTTCTAATATTTTGTGAAATAAAGTTCAAAAAATGGTTCTTAAAGTCTGTGTTGAAGAATTTATAAGGTAAGAGCATATTTAAAATACTAATGATTATGTAATGAAATAGTTGTTGAATTTTTTTTTTATATAATATTTCATTAGACATTATTTTCATTACTTAATCAAAATTTCATTCGATGAATTTGCCTAACTTGAAATAGACAAAAGTATTGATGATAAAATTTTACTTCATTTGGATTCGTTTTTCTCCTTCTCTTTTTGTACCTACAATCTTTTGCGAAAAAAGTTATGCGCATGTTTTTACAAACTGCTGCTTTTTGTCATTTCTTTTCAAGTTTTAAAGCTTTTTTCTTTTATGATTTTTTCAATATAAAAAGAATATATTCAAAAGTTAATTAAGTAAAAGTTTTACATATGAATGAAAATTTCTGTAAGCCAAAATTTTGAAAATTTTTTAAAGCTTTTATTATTTTCACTTTAAAGAGAATAAAAAAACTTGAAACTAAAATGCAAAAAAATTGCATGAACAGAAAAAGAGCTCATACTAAATTTTCTAGGCGTATTAAAATTTGAAATGTTCGAAGACAAAATATTTCATATACAATATTCATTCATAAACACATTCATTTTAATATTATCAAGACTCATTAAACACAACAAAAAATTTAACACACAAGATGTCGAAGAAAAAAATGTAAAAGGGCGTCAGCTTTATATATAGCACATATATATAGTGATTGGAAAGATTTTTTTCTTTTAGCTGCTTTTTCTTTCTATGTAAGAAAAGTTTATTCAACGTTTACATATTTTTTTCTTTTCAATATCATCATTATCCAATTCATTTTCATCTTTTGACACTCGACTCCTTACTATATTTTGTTCTTCCTGTTTGAAAGTACAAAAAATAGTTTTCTAAAGTTATTGAAAAATAGCAAAATATGTACATGTATAAATATGCATTGAGCTTTCACACATTGATTTTTAATCAAATTCCCCTTCTTTTTCATTTCTTCTATTCTAAATCAGGGAAATGTTTAAAAAAGCAATATGATAGTTTTTATGTTTAAACACAACAAAGCAATTTTCATTTACCCGTCTGCAAATTCATCTATTATGTCAAAATATATGAAATATAAAATGACATAATGACATTTCTATTTTTCATTCAAAAAAGAATGTGACATGTATATTGTTATAAACAAAAATTTTCTCTACTTTAAATTATAGAATAAATAAAACAATTTCAATTTTAAATTATTCGGAAATCATTGCTATTGTTAGTATCATCATTAAGCGAAAAAATACATAATTTCTAAGTTTGTTTATTTACTAAATATATATCGCGTATATTGCAGACCCTCTTTCCCTTTGTATCGTAAACTTCACACATTATTATTTTAAACGAGCAAAAAAAATTATTATTTAATTTTGACAGCTACCAAGAACTTCAATCCACTATATTTTTTTTAAAATTTTAAATACCATTATACTTTTCCATTTTTGGATTTTAGACAATTTGCTATGGTAATGCATTGATTTATTAAAGTGAATTTACCTTTATCGCTTTGAAGAGAAAAAATTTTATGTTATTAATACATAAGGATATTTTTCATTTTTAAATAAATAAAACTATATGCATATGCTCCTATATGTATGTTTGCACATAATGAAACATTTGCCAATTTTATCAAATCAAAATTTCATACTTTTTACCATTTTGCATTTAGACGTTTGAGAGTTAAAAACAATTTTTAATCCATTAAGAGAGTTTCATAAACTTCAACTATAGACATATATAACCTCTATCTCTTTCTCTCTCAAACACAATAAATTTTTCAATAATCAATTAAATTAAAACACAATCCAATTTCTACATTTGCGAAAATTGAATTAAGAGAGAGATGTGATATGATGTCTCACAATATATCATAAGCAGCTAAACAATAATAATAAATTTGTCCTCTTGATAGGTAGGTAGGTCTCGAGATCAATGACATTTTAAGTTCAGAACAAAAAATGTGATTTGCAAAAAAAAATCAATAATTTTAATTTATTTTTTTTTTAGGTCGGTGCATAAGACAACACTCGGCATTATGCTTTTTATTTGCTATATTTTTTGTACATGGATGGATCATCTCATCGCGTATGGATAGTGTGAATAATTGTACAGATGACAGCAGTATTAAGAGAAACATGAATGTTTTTAGCTGTGATTGTCCAAACGCAATTCTTGTTCATTTCAAACATTTTTCAAGAGTTGTGATGGACATTCGTTGCTCGATAAACATTCGATTCAACTGATAATCTTTAAATACATACATTTATCAACAATTTTTCAACATATTCATATCATATCGAGAAAGAGAATAGGCGATAAAATTTAAAACATACGTTTTTGAATATTACAAAAATTCAATCTGAAATAATTTCTTATATAATAGAAAATTTTACAGTTCACATGAAACCATATATCTTTTTGATAAAGGACTTTAGAAGAATAATGAAAAAAACTATGAAATATGTGTTCTTTTTGCTACAATAAAAATTAATATTCTAACTCAAATATAAAAAACAATTTTTTGTTTGCAAAATAATAACTAATAATTAATTCACAGCTAAAAAGGGTAGGTAGTCAAGCAGTGATAATAAAAAAAGTTTGGAATTCTCAAGAATATATAATAAACGACTGATGCGCAAAATTCCTTATCTATAATCAAAAGCAAAAAGCATAATCAAGAAAAGAATGAAATTGACGAGAAGTAGATATGTAAAAGAAGAAAGCCAATATGCTATGAAGTAATTCGTTTTATGAATATTTTTACTTACCACACTTTTATTAATTTCCGCTTATCTGTTTATCTGTTTGTGATGTTTCGCACACTTTTTTTTTCTTTACATTTTTTAATTTCTATTTTATGAAACTCGGATATGGCCAGACAATTAAAAAATCAACTTTTCTATTAAAAAATCCCTAACAAATATAACGAGGGTCTAGGCAAGATTCGAATTCACTACCATCGAATTACTAGGTCTTAACGCTACCGAGCGAACCATTGAAGGCTTTTAAATTTTATTCAAATCTCTTGCAGAATAACTAATTGAACACAACTTTAATGTAAAACTCACTATAAATCTTTCTCGCATATTGTTTCACAACTAAAATGACTAGAATCAATGAAAAAGTACTTAAAAGATACTAAAAATGACATTTAAAATTTTCGCCTTCGACAAGATTCGAATTGCCGACCATCGAGTTATTAGGCCAAGATCTTATCGATTGAACTATTAGAACTATTGAAGCTTGTAAAAATTTCGGCTAAAAGACTATTTAAATCACGATTTGAATCACGAAATCTGTGAAAATTGATCTCGTATTGGGTTTCACAACTATTCTGTAGTAGTCAAATATGGAAGACTAAGCATTTAATTTACTTCGGATTTTTTAA
>JACWBX010000686.1:0-10064 GCA_014622435.1 Polypedilum pembai
GCTTATTCCTTGTCTTCACTAATCATATAATCAGATTGATAATTGACACGTTGTGTGACAGAATATGCTTCAAACTGTAGCAGTCTCATACAACGCCCTACGCTTCACCGTAAATTCTCTAGAATGTCATGATTTGCAAAGAAAACATGTCAGAAGTTATTTTTTTGACATGATGCTAGTGTATGTTATTCATGTTTGAGATCATGATCTTTGAAAATTCTCATTATGAAAGGTTTAGAATATTGCTAAAAAGGTCTTGAAGCATAGATCAAGATGGCATTAAAGTATTTTGAATTATTGCCGGTCATTGGCAGTGCATGGTGATCCGTTATTATATTGATTAAAAGGTTTATAAATGTTATGCTGAAAAAAAGATGTGATTATTGAGGTATGAAGCCTGCGTTTATTCTTTACTGGGACTACTCTATCATTTTTAACAATTCTCAAATCAAAGGGACGTAGCATATCACTGGAAATATCTTGACGCCTAGATTGTGAAAATATCAAATTTTTTTGGATATTACTGATTCATAATATATTTATAATGGTCCGGCATGATGTTGATCATAAATTTTTAGATTTTCATATATCTCTAAAAAGCAACTTATGTATATGCTGGAAATACGAAAAAATTCTTGTCCAGCAACGAAAACTTGAACAGATAAAAGTTTTAAGCTGACATTCTGCCAAACTTTGTGATGTCTGCCGATAGCTTAATGGGAGAGTACTTGACTAGAAATCAGGAGACGCGAATTCGAATCCCGCTCGGATCAAGACATAACAAAGTGTCTTTAACTGCTCATCTGACAGTAAAATACTTAAAAATCTTTGAAAACCATTAAAAAAAGGAAAATAAGTTTGTAACTGATAAAGACACAATGTTTTTTGAAAGAAAATAAATTAGTTGCAAAACGTGACAAAACGTGGCATAAAGTTGAAGTTCTTTTTCCTTTGGTAAAACTGTCCTAAAAAATTATAATTTACTATGAGTATTCGTTTTATTCACGTTTGATGCACTCATTTTATTTATGTTCCTTCACACACATGGAATATTTCATGCTAATAGCTTAGTTTTCAATGCAGCTATGTACAGGATTAAAATACAAGCCTATTTCCCAAAGAAAGCATCAAGAGAATCGCTAAACATGATAAATATACTATTTCCGCATAAAGTCGCAAAACGTTGCATAAAGTGGTAAAAAGTGGAAGTTCTTTTGCCTTGAAGAATTCTTAATTTTGTTAAATATGCCTCTGACGTTTTTTGCAATTTTTTTTTAATTTTGCCTCGATTTACCCCATTTTCACTTTGTTTAACCGTTTTCTACTTGCTACGTAACATTTTCTACTTGTTTTGTAACATTTTGTCACACAACTTTAAATAAAAAGAAAAAGATGAAGAAAAAGAAGCAAAATATTCAAAAAAAATTTGTTAAAAATTCTGAAACTTAACACACTGTTTTTTGTAACCCTATACCTTGGGGGGCCCAACAGACCGTTATGGTGGCTATTTCAAATTTTTATTTTCATTGATTATTTGGGTTTTTTAGGATAAATACAAACTGAATCGAAGTTTTCAATACATTTTTAAAAACAAATTCGTTGGTTTATAACGAAATTTATGTCAAAATATAGTGATATAAAATGATTTAAAATAACGATCACATGAAATTCAAAAAATTATTGTACTTTTTCAGGGGAAGTGGCAAAAAATTTGGTTTGAATTTTAAAAAATTTAACTGAAAAAAATTCTGTTGGGCCCCCCAGGCCCTATACAAATGTTTGTAATAGAATCATTCATAATTTCCATCTTTTATACTCAAGAAATTTCATTTGACTTTTAAAAACAACTCATTAAATTATATTTCATTTCAAAACATTAAAAGCATTAATTTTAAAAGCTAAAAGGCTTCTCATTAGCAGCAACAAAATGCAAAAAAAAAATAATCTCATTGCCATCAACTCCCTCATTTTAATGACATTAACAAATTGAAATGATTTGAAAGCTTTTTCTTTAATATAAAAGGAGAGAAATTTTCATTTTGTTAATGAAAAGTCATTGATGCCATTTTCAGTATGAAATGAGTGATGAAAATTCATTCAATGTGAATGATAAAAATGAAGGAAAGAGAAATCACAAAAACGGAGGCAACAAAAGTTACAAACAGAGATGAATAAATTGTCGTTAAGACGTTTTACTATCCCGAAGCGTTTCATTGCTTTGTTCATAGCGACAAACAATTTTCTCTCTCATATAAAATGATGAAAAAACGATTTACCTTCCGCTTTTTTACTTTTTTTAATCTTAAACGTATTTCATAATAAAAATTTGTTCTTTTATTTTATTTTCATTTCTGTCGTTTCATTCGCTATGTAAAAATATCCTCGAGGGAATTTTTCGAAACTAATTTCATTGGAATCTTTTAATCCCGCACGCCAAAATAAAAAGTAAATTCATTCTACGGTTATATTTGCTTGCCTGTCAGCGGTTTTCCATTTTTAATCTTACTCTTGATATTTCGTATGTGAAACATTCATTGCTGATCGATAAATGGTGAAGATGAAATTCTTGTGACCTAAAAAAGCTTGTATTATTCTGTGACATGATTGTCATTGCTTCTATCATCAATATAGTAGCAGCAACAGCAGTAGAAATGAGAAATAAGCAGAAATTTGATTAGTCAAATGCGATCTATTGATACAATGTTCGACAATTTCTCGCAAGCATATATTGAAGATAAAACAAACAAAATGACAAAAAATTTCAGCACAAATGCTATGAAAAAAGTTTATGCTGAGTTTTTCATCGTAAATTCCTACCACAATAAATAACCGTCACATAATTCTGAAATTTAATCAATCAAAAGTCTTACGCATGATAGCTTTAGCTAGATATACACTCCTACTGTTACTTTTATAGCTTCATATATGCAATTAAGTGAGGGAGAGAAAAGTAGAGCATGGAAATATAAATAAAAACTGCTAAACTTTTAGAGCTCTTTTTTTATATTTGATTGATTGTCAACACATGAGACTACATTGAATATCATATTTGGATGTCACACTGTCGTCTTATCGTTAGCTTATCTAATTTGATTGATAGTATAATTGTTTTATGTCGTTGTGATTAGAAAACTATTAAAACATATTTTTATTATCACATGTGAGTGTGATTGAGGAAATAATGATAGTAAAATAATCTCATAATCATAATAATAGCCATCAATTTTTCTTATCATTTTGATTCTTCATATATTTATGATTATCCTATCATAAAAATAATAATGCGTGTGGAAATCGGGGATGTTTTTCACACTAGTCAATTTTATTATCTCGTTTCTAAGCTGGCGACAATAATTTAAATCTCTGAAAACTCTTTTGTATTTATTTGTGAAATCTTTGAAAATTTTTGTTAATCTGCGAAATCCTAAAAATCAAGGAGATAATTACTGTGGCGAAAAAAACTAATTTTTCCAAAAATTTTCGTCACAGTGACCAATATTTCTTCAGTAAAATGTAAATAAAAATTATTTATGGGCAATTCTCTGAATAAAGGAAATCGAAAAATCACATTTTTCAATTCTTCTTGTATTTGTTTTTGTTCGAAGAAAATTTCGATTTCAATTTTTCACTAATATCTCATATTTTTCTCAATGAATCGCATTCTACATAGATCTAACAATTATAAATGATGCTTTTAAGAGAAAATGTCAAAGAATAAACAAACAAGAATACAGAAAAATGATTTTCTATTTTTTGTAAACAATAATGCTAGAAATCTCCAATCGTTTTTAATTTCTACAAAATCCAATTTTTGTTTCGGATAAACGCTCTATTTTGTCATAAATTTTTGATTTAAAGCAATGAACAATGCTTTAAAATGTAAAGCAGCAACTCTTTATGCCGAAAAACTATTTCATATGTGGTTTTAGTGTCTAATTAAGCCGAATTTTCTAAAAATATGTCAGAAAAAAATATTTTTGTTACGGATAAACGCTTTTCGAAAATCTAATTTCAGACAAATCAAAGACTTTTAAGTTTATAATCTCAGTTTTTTAAACGTATTTATCGATTTTACATTAATAAAACATACTTAGAATAAAGAGAAATAACTAAAAAGAGAGAAATTTAAAATAGTAGAGATTTTTGTCCCTTATAAAGATGATTTCGATATTTAAGAAAAAAAAAAAGTCTTGAAATTAGTCATTTAAAAGGATTAAACTGTTGTGAAATATCTTCATTTCAGATTAAAACGTCACTTTCGGCAATAATCATCACAGAGGAATTTTATCATATTTGCTTTTATTCTTCTTTTTCTTGAGTTTATTTCGATAGAGGTTTTAAAACTTATCATAATTGTCATTTTCAATAAGCACAAATTCGATAATGCCTTTTATTATTTTACCGCTTTTAACACTTATCACCTGTCTATATAAGCTCATGCTATAAGTCTTAATCCAATTAGTCAGTTGAAGAAACTTTGTGAAGAATAATTTGAAAAGTGAAGTGAAGTGTTTATAGGCACATACCTAAGTATATAGAACAAAAGAAGAAGAAAGAAAAAGAAAATTTTGAATGTGAAAGAAAGAAAAAACACAAAAATGAGGAAAAGTTTGCTCTTAATTTGCATAATTTTAAGCATTGTTTCATCTACAATAGCTCAAAGTAATTCATATTTAAAAATATCTTTGAAATATTCTTGATGTGCTTGAAAATGAGTGGAATATTGGAAAAGTTTATATAAAAACCTGAGAAAGTTGAAAAGAAAAATCATTAAAATCCACTTGAAAGTTGTTTTTAAGAAAGAAAACATAAGATCCACTTGTTGTAAACACTTGAAAGTTCAAAGTAAAAAACAATGAAATTTTTGCGCTTTAATCAATGTGAATTTATCAATTAAAGAGACAACACGGTTATTTGAAGTTGATAATAAAGAAATCAATTGGAAAATTCCTAAAAGCAATAAAAGTGGAACACAAATTTAATAAAGTTCTAAAAACATGTCAATTAGTTACATCAGAAATAAATAAGACAAAAAACACTTTAAAATCAATAAACGAATTGAGTATATAGTGTATTATCTGCCAATAATATTTTACAAATTTAGTGGCCAATAAACTGGCACAAATATCATAAGTTCAAGCTTGTTGAGCTTAAAATTTATTCCAAGTCAAAAAACACTTCAAATTAAATAATTTAATAAATTAAAGTCAGTTAGAATGGCAATTAAGTGATACTTCACTTTTTTTACCCTTCATCATTCTTTACCACAGCAATAAAATTTGCTTTTAATTTTAAACTTTTTCCTAATGAAAATTTCTACAGCAACTTAATTATTTTCCCTGAATAATTAACCCAAAGTTGAATGTTAATAAATAAAGAGAGTGAAAATAAGAGGGGAAAAAGTTCAAGAGCTTTCAAGTGCTTCTTTATGGTGAAGAGAAATTTTTAAAAATTTAAATTTCATGAAAGAAAGCAGGAAGAAGCTTGTTTCCAATTTTTCAATTAAAACTTTTCGGAAATAAATTCCAGAGACAAGAAAATACTCTACGGAAGTGATTTGAGTGCTTTTAAGCAGTTCGTGGAATAAATTGAATTTCATCATTGATAAAAAGCAAAAACTTAAAGTGCCAAACTGATATTTTTTTCCTTTTATCTTTTTAGATCGTGTTGTTTGCTATTGGGATTCTACAGTAAGTTTTTTACGTTTTTTATTCTTATAATTTCTAATAAAATTTCTCTTTAGTCAACTCGTCATGTAGATTTAAAAGGATTTTTTAACGTAACAGACATTGATCCAACAATCTGCACTCACATAATCTACACGTACATCCGATTTTTGCAAAGTGTTATCATAGTTCCGACGAATATCGATGGTAAGTGTTCAGAAATGAAAAAAATTGCGTTTTTGGTTAGTCATTGGCCTCTCACTTGAAAATAATCGATGATATGATTTCAGTTTAAATGACTTGTTAACCTAAATTAAATTTATTTGAGTTATTGATAAAATTAGTGAGTGAGAATCGAAAATAATTCGCTATTTAGTCCGAAAATTAGAATATGAACTTTTTTTTATCTTAAACTTAAGTTTATTTACCTTTTATTAATCATTACTAATTATTGATTTATTTCTAAGCTAAAATTTATTAGAAAGATTTTGTTAATTTTGTCAATTGAAAAAATACTAAGTTTCAACAAACTGAATAAATTTAAGGGAAAAGCATTCTGCTTAATCAAAATTTTATAGAACGCAGTTTAAAGCTTTTCAATTTTAATTAAATAAAAACTGCGTATGTAAAGAATTGTTAGCATTAATTGATATTTGGTTTCTTTATTGAATATCAATAACAACTGTCATTTTATATTTGAATTATTTTATTTTATGTTGCAATCATTAAATTTGATAAAAATCAGTTGTTATAAAACTTTCAAACCGTTCAGACGTAAAATTAATTGTATTATTTCAATTACTGTGAAAAAGATTTTTCAATAATACATTAAAGAATAAAGCATTCTTTCTTCTGAAATGTCTTATTGTATGGTCGTATTTTTTGCAACAAATCTTTTGTTTGATTTCTCAAAACTAAAAATATTGAACGAAAATTTATTGAAAATTCATTCTCAACACAAATATAATTCAGTTAACAAAGAAAAGAATCAATAAATACAGATACAAATTGAATACAATTAAAGCTCTGTTTAATTTTTGATTTTTTAAAGAAAATTTTAATTTTGAAAATTGGTAAAATAATTGAGCCTTTTTGGCCTTTGATAAATTACTCAATCATCAATCAAAAAAATATTTCCATGTGTAATGAGCATTAATAAAGCATCACTGACATGATATTGATTAATTTGTTAATCACCGACTAATTACAAGCAAATTAATTTTAATATTTTTATTAATTACACATATAGATACAATTACTGCCTTTGTCAACCTCAAACAAATAAATCCAAATGTCAAACTGCTCGTTAGTGTAGGAGGATCCGCTCAGCCATCACAAATTTTCTCGACAATTGCAAATACCGAGACTGATCGAGTTTTGTCAGCAACGAAAGTAAAAGAATTTTTGAATAAATTCGGTCTCGATGGCGTTGACATTGATTGGCAGTATCCAAACCAAGGATCAGGTTCAAATGCAGTAGATAAAACAAATTTTGTAAAACTTCTTTTGACATGGCGTCAACAATTAACCAATTCGACAATAATTTCAATATCAGTTGGGCCGAAACAACAAGACATAACTCTTTCATACGATATCGCAGGAATAACTCAATATGTTGATTTTATTAATCTCAACAGTTATAATTTACGAGGCACAGCAGAAGATACAGTTACTGCATTTCATTCACCATATCGAAAGGAAATTGGCGAGATTGATGAAAAAGCCGAATGGAATGCTGAATCGATTGTCAACAACTGGATTGCAAGCGGTAATTTAATTTTTCACACATTTGAAAGCATCGAAAAATAAAGTTGAACTCAATTTCAGGCTGTCCACCATCGAAATTGACACTCGGCATTGCAACATATGGTCGAAGTTACACATTATCAGATGTCAGTAAAACGGGCGTTGGTGCGCCTGTGAATGGTATAGGAAAACTAAGCTCTTACTTCCGCGACTTGGGAATTAATGGAGGAATTTTACCATATGCTGAAATTTGCTACAATGTGAAGAACAATGGCTGGAAAGAAACACTGGATGAAGGACATTTTGCTTTTTACACTGTCTTTGATGGAGATCAATGGGTTTCATATGACAATAGAAAAGCTGTCATTGCGAAAGTACATTTAGTACTAGACAAAAAACTTGGAGGTGTTAATTATGCTTCTATTGATCGTGATGATTTTTGTAAGCTGAAAATTCTTCAAATTTTATATTTAAATTTGAGTTAACTTTAATTATAGATAATGAATGTGGTGAAGGTAAATTTCCACTTATTAAAATTGGTTATGATGCAATTGTTCATGGGGTGAGTCAAAAATTATTTGGAAAAGCCTAAAAATTTATAAAATTTGTTTAATTTAGAATATCGAAGAAAATCCATTAAAAGCATTGACTACATTGGCACCAACGACACCAAAACCTACGCAAGTTACAATTCCAGTCCAAACGACAGCTTCAACAAATAAGCCAGGAGGAGTCACTACAACTACGGAGCCTTCAACGACAACGACATCAACAACTACACAGACTACAACTTCACAACAAACAACATCACAAACGACAACTCTAAAGCCTTCGACGGCGACTTCAATTTCTTCAACGCAATCAACTTCTAAAACTTCTCCTCCTTCCACAACAACACGGTCTACTACTACTAAAACCACAACAACAACCCAAAAGCTTCCTGATGAATTCACACCTCCAATTTTCACTGGTCCAGCGACCACACAGACCATTACAAAAACACCCGACGAGGATACCCGACCAACCACAAGTTCTGGCACAACAAGCACAAAAAGCACCACAGAGAAAAGGTCTTCAGCATCAACACTTACAGCTTTTCCTACTCCACCTACTTTAAATGGACTAAGAGAAGTTTCGACCACTACTGAAATTCCGACAACACAAACCACTACTTTAACGCCATCAACGACACAACAAACAACAACGACTACAAAGAAAAAAACCACGACAACAACTACGCATTTTCCTACACCGCCTGTTCTGCTTTGAATAGAAATTGATTCGCAATTGACAAGAAAATTAAATTTGTTACAAATTAGAAAAATTTTAATCAACTTTATTTTAAGCAAAATATAATCATAATCAAACTCTGTCAATATTTTTCTTCCGAATAAACTAAATTTTACCTCAAATATTGTCTAAATTTCTATCATATAAAATAATACAAATAAATGACAATTTAAATATTTAGTCACGAATTTTAATGACAAACTTTTCAATCGAACAACATTCTACAAATTGAAATCAAAGTTGAGTGAATGACACAATCTTTTTTCACTAACAGCGACACTTTGAAATTTCTTTGACAAATATTTTTTAAAATCCAAGTGCTTGCTAAACTGATATAATAAAAACCAGAGTTGTTTTGAAATACTTTATTATATTTCATAACTTTTGATTGCTGGCTACAGACTAGTAATTTAGCAACTCTGTTAAAATTGATAATCAAAAAATTACTCTCAAACTTCTATTGCGACTCTATTTGAAACTTCATTTATAATTTTATCTTTTTCAATTGCATGACTGATTTGTGAAAAAAATTTTAGAACAAATGTTCTTTTTTATGAAATTAGTTTTTGCAAATTTTAATAAAAATTGAAAGCTAAAAACCATGGAAAATTGATGAATTGATGATCATGTCATTCCCTGGTGTTGATAAAAAACATATTTATGGTGAAATCATGTAAATTGTGCTTTTTACAAAATTTGATATGCACCTGTGTGCATAACAATGCGTTCATGTATTCAAAAAATGAAATTATAACACGACATGAATTGTGTAGTGAATATTTCATATCACCAAGTTGAAACATTCAAAACTCGATGGCATTTCGATAAATTAATAATCCAATAGCTGTGAAAGGAACAAAATATTGATTTTTATTTGACCTCATATTGCATTTTTTTATTTGATTTTACAGAAATAGTTTTGTGTGTTTGATTGAATTGAAATAAAGTTTTATTCTTTAATAAATTATAGGGTTCGGAATTATGCAGATAAGAAGAAGCATTTTTGTATGGAAAAATCAATAAGAAGAAGAAAATTATGTGCATACTTCTTCTTCTTATCTGCATAATTCCGAACCCTATAAAAAACTTACCATAACATTCTTCAATGAGTACAGCATATGGATTTGGTTTTTGATAACATTGCTCTCCCGATTTTAAAATATTCTCGAGACCATTAAGTGCAACCTGTACAATATTTGCATCCATCACTGTAAGCAGTTCGCACATTGGCGGAATGCAGCCAACTGACACTAAATATTTTATTTGTTCAGCTGTGCCGCCGCTTGTTGAATTTGTTACAGCCCAAGCTGCTTCTTTTCGTGTCTTGTATTCTGCTGTTCCCAGAATATTTATTAAAAGTGG